>JACEEZ010014650.1:7500-25065 GCA_016584305.1 Chionoecetes opilio | reverse complement strand
TTGTTTGGGGGTTATTTTTTAGTCAACGCTAATTTATAATGGTACAAATTATTTACAGAAAAACGAAAAATAAAAGTAAATAAATAAATCACCAATGGGGGAAAATTTTCCCCGTTTGATGATTTTATTTATTTTTTTTTAACGCTAATTATGCAGGGTTCCTAAAAATTACAGAAAACGAAATATAGCAAGGGAAAGCTAATAAAATTGCGTTCTTTTAACCCTTCATGATAAAAGTTGACTCGAAAAAATTTTTTAAAGGCAAGAGTTAAGGAATTTAAGTTCATGCTTTTTTATATCTCGTAATGGCTTTTTTTTGCGGTTTTATGTTTTTTTTTTGATAATTTTATAGAACAAACATTTCAAATTACAGTATATCTATATATGAAAAACCCGGTTTATATGATAGTCCTAACCACTACATTTTTTGTGGGCGCCCCGCAGGCCCCTAGCACCCCGCAATTCAAAAATTGTCGGGTGCAGCCCAGGTATACAGTGGCTTAGTATATATATATATATATATATATAATATATATAGTATATATATAATATAAATTTTTAAAATATATATATTTTAAAATATATTAATATATATAAGTATAAAATTTTTGTTTTATAATATATATATATTATTATATATAATTATAATATATATATATATATATATATTATATATATATATATATATATAAAAATTTAAAATGTTTAGGCCGGTCTTTCCCAAATTTTTTTTTTACTTTTTTTTTCCTTTTTTATTACAAATTTTTATCTCCATTTTTGAATTTTTTTTTAATGAAAATTTTTCCCGGGCACCCCGCTTTTTTATGTTCAAATTGTGTTCCTCCTTTTTTCGGAGTTTTGAGTATTTTATACCTGTAAAATGTGACTAAATTGGATTATATTTATTGTAGCAGTAGTTGTAGTTGGATAGTAGTGAAAATGGTGGGGTGGTAGTAAGTTAGAAATGGGTGATATGTTGATAGTGGTAGTAGTGAGAGGTATAGTGTAGTGTGTAGGATATGGAAGAGTAGTTAAGTATAGTAGTAGTGTGTAGTAGTAGTATAGTATAGTAGTAGTAGTAGTATAGTAGAGTAGTAGTAGTAGTAAATAGTAGATAAAAACTACCCCCTAGGCACGCCTTTGCACCCCATGCGCTAAAAGTCCCTTCCTTTTTCCTCTCTTCTTCAGAAGACACATCAAAGGCCAGACAAACAACATTGAAAGAAACTCACAAGAAATTTTACCTAGGGAAAAAAATAAACTGGATGATCCTTGAGGAATCGAGACCCATAGGGAAAAGACTCCGGGGACTTCCCCTAAATAAAAATAAGAATGACGATAAGGCACGCGGCTTTGCGGATAGGATGAGACAGGGCAACGTTTTCCGCATCCGGGCATTTGATGAAGTCAGAAGGGTGGTGTGTTGCCACCCCCGGGAACCACCCAATTGCTAAAGGACAAACATCCTCCCCCCAGCAACTCAGAGGGACAAAGACTGCAGGGACTCATCAAATCTAAAAACAGCGCATACAGAATAAACAGGAAGATGGGGGGAAAAAAGCTCTCCAGAAAAAAGGGCAGGGGGGGCCCCTCGCATGGATGCAAGAGGGTGGCGTCGCCTACTGAGCACCATATGGGACAGTGTCCTGGTGACTTGTGCAGCCCCCTAGCAGCACTACGAGAAAAAATTTTGCCGCCGCCAACTGTCACATTTAAAGCCCTGATGCTTGCCCCTTACCCCCCTTGCAAGAAGCCAGGATGGGCCCTATCGGTTTGGGGGGGTCCTCCCCCGGGTTATAGGGAAATGCTCATGGCGGTGGCAAGGAGGTGTAAGAAGAGCGGCGGGAACCTACAGGGTGTGGGGACAGAAGGCGGGGGGGGGAAAGCGCCATCCACGCCATGAGGGGATTTTTGGTCAGGAAGATGTGAAGGGTGCGTTATTGACCTAAAATCTTTTAAACTATAAACAAAAGAAAATGTTTTCAAACATTCGAATTAAGTGTCCCCCACCGCGACATATGTGGAAACAATCCCAGAGATCCTTCAGACATGTTCATAAGTGATAACAGTAATAATAGTAGTTTTTAAAATTTGAAATCAAGGGAGGGAACAACGCAAGGTGACCCAGTAGCCATGGCAATGTACGCGTTGGCCTATCAGTGCTTCAAGAGGAGATTTCATATGAAAAAACACAGGTGAAGTAAGTGGCATATGCGGATGACTAACAGGGGCCGGGAAAATCTCAGACTTAAAGAAGTGGTGGGGCTCTTGTGAAGGAGAACGGCCCTACTAAAAGGATACACACCCAACGCCACCAAGTCCATCCTTATTTGTAAAACCCGAACATTATGAAAATGGAGTGCGACTTTTCAGTGACAGTGGGGTCATTGTGACAAAGGACGGGCAGCGGCACTTGGGTGCAGTGAGGGAACAGAGGAGTTCAAGGCGAAAATATGTTGGGGGGAAAGTGTCGGAGTGGGTGAAAGAGGTGGGCGTCTTGTCCGGCATGGCCAAGACAGAACCACACGCAGCTTACACAGCATTCACGCATGGCCTACAACATCCATGGAGCTTCGTCAAGCGCACCATCCCAGGCATCAGCCTTCTCCTCAGACCGTTGGAAGAATCCATCAGAAAAACCTTCCTACCAGCACTGCTGAAATCTAATATCATATAGGGGATAACGTGAGGGAGTGCTGACATTTCCACCAAGACTGGGTGGGATGGGGATCACGTACCCTGAGAAACTGCCGAGAAGAAAACCGAAACTCCATCAACCGCACCAGTTCCCTCACCAAAAAAAATCATTGCTCAGACGCAAAGGTGAAACAGCCGAATGCGATCTTGGAGCTAAAAGAAACCATTTTAGAGACAGACAAAGTGCACAAGTGGAAAGCTTGGAACGCCTAAAAAGCGCCCTGCTGGATGATACCGTGAGGAAATTCACACTGCACAGGAAACAGGAGCGTCCAACTGGCTAACATGCTTGCCTATCAGAGCAAAGGCTCAGCCTCAACAAACAAGAATTCGTAGGTGCGTTGCTCTGAGGTATGGCTGACCGGTGGAGGGAATTCCAAAACCTGTGTATGTGGAGTTCAAACACACGTCGACCACACCATGACGTGTAAAAGGGGGGGATTCGTGGCATCAGACACGATGAGGTGAGGGATGTGACGGCCAGTATGCTCGGGGAAAGGGGTGCCGCGACGTCTCCACTGAACCAACTTCTCTCCCATTGGGGTGAACAATTGCAGTACAGGACGGCCAAACCACCAACGAGGCCCGAGTGGACGTAAGTGCTCGTGGTTTCTGGACCAGAGGACAGAGAGTTTTCATGGACATCAGAATCTCGATCCGATGGCCACCTGCCACGGAGGATCTCACTGGAAGCTGCCCACCAAAAAAAATGAGCAGGAGAAAATCAGGGCGTATGGGATGGGATTCGAAATGTTGATCATGGCAGCTTCACACCCTGGTTTTCACTACGTCCGGCGGGATGGGCCCCAAGGTCAAGTGCTTCTATTCAGACTAGCAGATGTAATGGCAGAAAAGAAACACCAGCCAAGGAGCCACGTTGTGCCGGGATGAGGTGCCGTCTCTCCCTTCTCCCGCTCAGGTCTGCCCTCCTATGTCTCAGGGGTACTAGATATTTCGCCCCACAACCATCGAATAGCTGGCCTGGCCCACCAGGCCACTGTAGTGGAGAGCGGCATATTAGTGTAGGTGGAGTAGGGAGGAGAGTAATTAGTAGATAATTCACTGGTCGACAAAAAAAAACCCCGAAGATATGGTTTCTGGACTAAATGAAGTGATTATAGGTAAATCGACCCTGGCTGAACTCGAATCTGATGTTCAATTAACTCTATCACGTCCAGTTTTGAGAACCAGACGCAATTCATGAAAAAATATGGGTAAAACAGCAGAAATAGGTTTTCCCCCAATGTTTTCATTTTAAACTCTTAACTTTTCTTTTCTCAAGCCATTTAGGCAGTGCAGTGTTTTTGAGTCAGTGTGTTTGTGCAGTGAGGCAGGGGAGGGTTGGCGCGCTGCTTTATTGGCGAGGGGTTAGCAAGCTGTGTAGTACATTTTTACCTACTGTTTGTACAGCTATTGACATATGTTTAAACATTTTATTTTTCTTTGCAGATATGATGTGTTTGATTTAGTGGAGTCCTAATTTTAGTTGGTTTACCGTAATAGTACCTTGTACCGGGCTGTGATGGAGCGCCGTAACTGTGTGAATGCATCGGACAGTTTTTGTTACAATTTGGAATTTTTCCCCCCTGACAGTCTGAAGAAACCTCTTACAAAGAATGTTAAAGCAGCTTATCTGCATTACTTCAAGTGCCGTATAGGTGATCAAGATAAGAAGTGGGCCCCTCACGTAGCATGCAACCCCTGTGTGAACCACTTGAATGAATGGATGCGTGGCAAACGGCCATCAGGCATGGCATTTCGGCATCCCATGGTTTGGCGTGAACAAAAGGATCACAGTACTGACTGCTACTTCTGCCTCACTAACATCAAAGGATATTCAGTAAAAACGCGAGCTAAAATCAGGTATCCTGACGTACCTTCTGCCATCAGGCCTGTGCCACATGGTCCTGATCTCCCAGTTCCAAATGTTCCAATTGCAAGTGCTATAAGTGAATCAGATTCGAACGAGGAGGATAATCCCATGGATACAGACTTTCAAGAAATGGCAGACAACAGAGAGCCCAAATTCATCAGTCAGGAAATGCTACATGACCTTGCTAGGGACCTAGATCTACCCAAGGAGAAAAGTGAAGTCCTTGGATCTCGTCTCAAAGAATGGAATTTGCTACAAGAAGGAGTTCTCATCACCACGTTTCGTCGTAGACATAAAGAACTTTCAAGCTTCTTCAAGATGGAACACAAGCTCTGTTACTGCTTTGATGTTGACACACTCATGGAACAACTTTGTGAGTCTCACACTTATGATAAGAGTGAGACTCACTAAGTGACTCAGTGACTGTTCTTCTGAAGAACAGTCTAGATCTGACTGTTCTTCAAACTAGCGCAAAATCTCAAAGTTGTGTTCCAAAATACATATATATATATATATATATATATATATATAAAGTCAAAATTTACTGTGATTTGGCATATTTTCGGATATTTCCAAGATGTGGCACATTTTCGGATATATTTGGAACATAATCTAAGTATATTTTTGCCAGATATGTTACATTACGTCTCCTAATAAAGCCGCAGGCACCACCAGAATTTAATTATGAGTAATATATATTAACGTAGGGGGATTGTTTCGATTAATTATATAATTATATATATACGTATATAATTATTATAGCTATTAAAATTTAAAATGCCGATATTTCAAAAACTATACGTGCTAGAGAAAAAGCAATGCCATTTTTTAAATCAGCAGCAAAAATGCTTTCCAACCCACACACAATGAACTCAGAACCATTTTTGGTGTCGACCAGTGATAAGTAGTAGTAGTATTTTTGGATGCCACAGTCAGTAGCGACCGGAGTTGGGGCTACTGACCTCCAATTAGTGAAGCCCGGGTATATTTCATAAATAAACATGGGGTGGAGGTATCATTTAGTAGTAGTATAAGAAAAATAAAAATAAAAAATAAAATAAATAAAGTAGTAATAATAGTAGTAGTAGTAGTAGTAGTAAAAGTGTATTGCTAATGGTGATGGTGGTACCAAGAATGCTTAGTGTGTATGTTAGTTTGTCTGTCATCAACGAATTTGACCCAAAAGAGGTCAAACTTCATATAACAAATACCATTTAATACGGAATAATTAAGGACCTAAAAAAAACGCAAACTACGTATTCATCATAAGTTGTAGTAAATGAAAATGTGTACGTAAGATAAATATTACAATTGGAAATGAAGTGTGGACCCCCAGGAACCCGCCTCCAGATGCCTCGAAAACAGAGAGTTCCTAGCCTGCTCAAAATGCAGAATTGCGGCATATGGATGGCTAGTAATATCAATATCAATAATAATATAAATAATGATAATTTAAATAAAACTAAAACTAATAATACCTACTTCTACTACCACAGCGGAAGAAAAAAATAAGAGATTGAAGAATATTAACTACCACAACTAATACAATAGAGTAGAAGACTCTATTTTTCCATATTTTTCCAAAACATAATCGCCACTCACTTTGCATCCTTGAAGTATATGCAGCCGCGTCAGCAAAGGAACAGCAGAAGCAGCAGCAGCAGCAGCAGAGGCAGGGGAAGCCGAGATAATTGATAATTGATAATTGATAATTCTATTGGTCTCAATAAGTTACGTATGAATAGTTTACACAATATAAAATTACACTGAGAAGTATAAGCCCGATGAGCAGGTGCTCTAATACGGGCCAATAATTAATATATAAGGATTTTGCTATCACATCATGAAAGGCATGCATAACTAAGAATTAGAACATAGAACATCACAAAAACATTTATATGTTAAGAAAATATGACAAAAAACAAACAAACAAAAAAAACCAATAGTAAGATCTGAGTACAACAGGTTAAATGCTGTTAACAATACCCAAACAAAAAACAAAACAAAAAAATTGCATACATATTTCATCAGGTATTATCTACAACAATATACTGTAACCTCACAATAGTATTCAAGCATCTTATAATTCGAATAATTGTTTAAAACATATGCTCTTAACTTTGATTTAAATAAATGCTTTGATGGAACAGCTTTGTGGTGTCAGGTAGCTGGTTCCACTGTCTGGCCCGAAACAGAATACTTTGTTGGCATGCGATGTCCTGTACAGGGGAAGTCGGAGCTCCTGTGGTTTTTTGTGTCAGTGTTATGAATTATAATTGGAATCCCATGTCAATAGGATATGTGTTATGGCATTATAAAGAAAAATACTACTTTGAACATTACGATATCTGGCAACTTAAGAAGACTATGATCTCTAAAATACGGATTTGTGGGTCATATCGATGGCAGTTAAATATTGCACGTATACATTTTTTTCGTGTGGAAATAAGTTTTTTATATAGTTTTATAGGGCTGCCCCCAAAAGGATGCACAATAATAAGATGAGGAAAATTTTTGAATAATAGATTGTTTTAAAATTTGCAGATTTAAAATGGTTCAAAATTTTTTAAAAATTACTCCTTAATTTTTATATTTTTGCTATGTGCAATATGTGGTTTCCCCTTTAGAGTATTTTCATTAAGATCCCTAGAAATTTACTGCTTAACTTTTTTTGACTGTAAGATCATAATTTTGAGTGAAACTTTTTTGGTTGAGGTGTAGGGGGGTGTGATACCATATAATTCGTTTTTTTAAGTTAGTGTTAGTTTATTGCTTTTAACCCAGAAACATGTATTAACCCTTGTTAGTGTGTCCCGTAGGCTTTAGAGTATGGCCTTTAAGGGAAATAGTGTGTATCAGCAAACAAAAGAATTTTAATTTTATGAGCGTTTATATATTATATATATAAAAAATTTTAAAACGGGCCCCAATATGATCCTTGGGTTACCGCAATGAGTTGATTTTCAAGCTGAAAAAATATTTTGAAAAACTGTGAACTGTTTCCCCATGACTAAATAGCTTTAAACCATTCAAAAGCAGGGCCACGAAACCCATAAACCCCGAATTTTTCTACAAGAATGGAAAGTGAAAGGGTCGAAGCCTTTTTAAGATCACAAAATAGTGTTATTTGGTAAAGTTTGTTTTAAGGGTTTTAAAGGATTGGCAAGTTTATGTACAGCCAGCTCAGTGGGGGTAGCGGGTCGGAAAACCCAAAAAGACAAAATTTATAAAAAATGATCTTATTCAGGTAGTTTATTAATTTTAATGGAGTTTTCCCTTTCTTCTCAAAAAAAAATTTCTAAAAGGGAGGCAGTAACGATATGGGTTAATTTTCAGAATTGGGTTGGGCGCCTTTTTTTTAAGGTATTAAAATTGGGCAGTGTTTTGGCGAGTGTGTGAGGAGAGAGTGGGCGGACACAATCAGAGCGCAGCGTGCATCAGTAGGCGTTTTTGAAACACCCCGACAACACCCTAGCAGGCCCCGGACGGTGGTATGAACCACTTGCGACAGTCCCCCAAGTTATGCCCTTTTTGTCTGCCCCGTCCCCAGTGAGGCCCCGGCGCTTGTTCAGGGGGGGGGGGGGGGGAAAGGGGGGGGGGGCCCGGTTTTGGGGGGGGGGCCCTTTTGGGGTGAGGGGGCCCGGGGGGGGGTTTTTTTTTTTTTTTGGGGGGGGGCGGATTTTTTTTACCCCCAAACCCTTTTTTTTGGGGGGAAATTTTTTTTTTTTATTTTTTTTTTTTGGGGGGCCCCCGGGGGCCCCCCAAAGGGGGTTTTTTTTTCCAAAAGCCTTTTTCCTTGGGGGGACCCTTTTGGGGTAAAAAGAGTTCCTACCTGCTCAAAAAAGCAAATTGCGGCCCCTATGGATGGCTAGAATTCAAAATCAATAATAATTTTTAAAAAAATGATAATTTTAAATAAAAATAAAAATAAAAAATACCACTTCTAACCCCAGCGGAAGAAAAAAATAAGAGATTGAAGAATATTAACACCCCAAAATAATACAATAGAGTAGAAGACCTATTTTTCCATATTTTTTTCCCAAAACATAAACGCCCAACTCACCTTGCATCCTTTTAAATATATGCACCCCGTCAGCAAAGGAAAGCAGAAGACAGCAGCGCAGCAGAGGGGGGGAACAGAGATAATTTTAAAATTTATAATTGATATTTTATTGGTTCATAAGTTACGTATGAATATTTAAAACAAAATAAAATTAACGGAATATAAGCCCGAGAGCAGGGGCTCAAAACGGGGCCATATTAAAATATAAGGATTTTTTCTAACATCATGAAAGGCAGCTAAATAGAAATTTGAACATAAACTCACAAAAACATTTATATGTTAAGAAAAAATTTACAAAAAACAAACAAAAAAAAAAACCCAAAAGTAAGATCTGATACAACAGGTTAAAGCTGTTAAAAAAACCCAAAAAAAAAAAAAAACAAAAAAAAGCATAATATTTTATCGGTACTTATCTAGCAACTAATTCTGTAACCTCACAATAGTTTCAAGCATCTTATAATTTTGAATAAAATTTTTTAAAACTGTGCTTTAAACTTTTTTTTAAATAAATGCTTTGATGGAACAGCTTTGTGGTGTCAGGTAGCTGGTTCCACTTCTGGCCCTCGAAACAGAATACTTTGTTGGGCATGCATGTCCTGTAAAAGGGGAAGTCGGAGCCCTGTGGGCTTTTTGTGTCTGTTATGAATTTTAAATTTGGGGAAACCATTCAATAGGATATTGTTTTTGGGATTATAAAAAAAATACTACTTTTCAAATTACGATATCTGGGAACTTAAAGATAGATCTCTAAAAAAACGGATTTTGGGGTTATTCGATGGCAGTTAAATATTACATACATTTTTCTGTGTGGTAAATAAGCTTTTTATTATTTTTTTTGATAGGCTCCGCCCCAAATAATGACAATATATAAGTGAGGATAAATTATTGAATAAAAACTTGTTTAAGTTTTTTCAATTAAAAAAAGGTTTCCCAATTTTTTTAAATTTCTCCTATTATTTTGATTTTTTTAGACTAATTCGTCAAAAGTGTTTCCCCTTGAGAGTATTTTCAATTAAGATCCCTGAAATTTTTCTCTTTAACTTTTTTTACTGTAAGATCATTAATTTTGTGTATATCGGTTTTTGGGTTTAGCTTTAGGGGTTGTACATTATATATTATTTTTTTTTAATGTTAGTGTTAGTTTATTGCTTTAATCCAGTCAGAACATGTATTAACTCATTGTTTAGTTGGGCCTGTAGTGTCTTGAGAGTATGGCCTTGAAGGTAAATAGTAGTGTCATCAGCAAACAACAAGAATTTTAATTAATTACTTGAGCGTATTATATAATTATATATATAAAAAATTTAAACCGGGCCCAATACTGATCCTTGAGGTATACCGCAATGAGTTGATTTACAAGCTGAAAAAATATTATGAAAAACTGTGAACTGTTTCCTATGACTTAAATAGCTTTTAAAACCATTCAAGAGCAGGGCCACGAATCCCATAAACCTTGAATTTTTCTACAAGAATGGAATGTGAAATGGTGTCGAAAGCCTTTGTAAGATCACAAAATAGTGTTACTTGGTAAAGTTTGTTGTCTAAGGTGTTGTAAAGTGATTGGCACAGTTTATGTACAGCCAGCTCAGTGGGAGTAGCGTGGTCGGAACCCAAAATGACAATTTGATAAACAATGATACTTATTCAGGTAGTTCATTAATTATAATGGAGTTACCATTACTTTCTCAAAAATTTACTAAAGGTAGGCAGTAACGATATGGGTCTGTAATTTCAGAATTGGTGTTGACGCCTTTTTTATATATAGGTATTACCTTGGCGAGTGTGTGTGGCGAGTGTGTGAGGAGAGAGTGTGGCGGACACAATCAGAGCGCAGCGTGCACTCAGTAGGCGTTTAGAACACCCAGACAACACCCTAGCAGGCCCTGGACGGTGTGTATGAACCTACTTTTCGACAGTCCCCAACGTTATGCCCTGTTGTGTCTGCCACGTCCCAGTGAGGCCCTGGCGCTTGTTCAGGTGTGCGTGGGGTGGGGTGAGGAGGGCGGCTGGGGGCGCATGCAAGACTCCCGTGATATATTCCAGGACGGCCGCAAAGGGGGTTTCCAGCCTGTCCTTGTGACTGGTGAGGCTCTTCGTTTCCTTGCGCCTTTGGGTTTTGAGACGTGTTTTTTGTTTGGTTGGTACATTGAGAGCGTGTGTGACGGTATGCTCCTTTGTTTGCATCCTTTGCCGCGATTTAACCCTTTGTTTGCTTGGTCGAGTATAGCGGTGTGTCCCTTGCTTGCTTGCAATGTGTTCCATGGTTTGTTTGTTGTCTTGAGCCCTGATGGTGTTCTGCCTCGTCTGGCTGCACTACATTTCCACCCCGCTGGACGATCTGCTCCTTTGTTCCCTCTGCCTGCTTCACATTTATCCTTTGCCATTATGCCTCAAAGGACGCATTCATGTGTTCGCGTGCCAAGTCTTGTGGCGATGTGCTCTCCTCTTTGAAGGCAAGACTTTTTCATTTATACCGCGGCACCGCCAACATGCTGTTCTTGTCTACGTATATAAAGCACTGTTATCAAAGGCCATTTTCCAGTTTCTTTTTGCACGTTGGTACACTGTCTTCTCTTTGTTCTCTCTCTTTAAGAGCACATCACTATATTTTCTTTGTGAATAATTTGGCAGACACGTAATGTATTACGACTTTAGAGTAGCAAAATGGGCGTATGAATAATTTCATTCTTTCCTCAAAGAAATAATTTTCACGGCAGGCAGTGGCAGCGTACATGGATCTGGTAACGTTAAATTTTTCACCTTTAGAGTCAGTAGGAAATAATCATCTTTCATATTACGCACTGAGGGTTTTCCGGAAAGTCATGGATTAAATCCTGGGAAATTTTCTAATCACTCCCGGTTGCCAGTATCTAACCAGGCAAGGGGAATATGTAAAGGCATTTTTACACCCAAGGTTCCCCGAGGGCAGTATTTGGGCAAAACCAATGTCCTCCCCCATCCCGGCAGTCGTCATCTGTAAGTCGGATGGGGGGCAGAGGGAAAATTATTTGAAAGGTATGAAAGTTTTCAAGTTGATAATACTAATGTGTGTGTGTGTGGGTGGTGTGGTGTGTGTTGGGTGGTATGTGTGTGTGTGTGTGTGTGTGTGTGGGTGTGGTATGGGTGTGATTCATTAGTTGTATTCATCTAGTTTTATTTTACATGGCCAGAGCAACGCTCGTATGGCCCCCTCCCATACAAATTTTTTTTTTTTCATACATCCTTAGTATTGTTTTTGCCGAAGCCGTACCCCGGAAGGAGGTCACAAACCCCGGCTAACACCGGTACCCATTTCCCGGGGGGACAGGGGCTCGGGTTTAAGGAAAAAAGCCCCATATATTTTCGCTCCGCCCATGAACCCGGGCCCGGTTGGAACCGAGCGTGCAACCAACACTATGGAGTACCCTATACAATACGGAGCCCCAGGGGGGGGGGGGGGCCTTCCCCCCATATTAAAAAAATTAAAAACAGCCTTTTGGATTGTCTCCCAAGCAACATTTCAACACAACACAAAAGAGCAAACATCGACTTTTTTTTTTTGGGACCGATAAATGGTGAAACCCCGGGTGCCTTACCGCCCGGGGAATCCGGCTAATCACAACCCAAAGGCCCGCTAATCACAACCAAGGCCGGCTAACAAACCCAAGGCCGGTAATCCAACCCAAGGCCCGGCCTAATCAAACCAATGGCCCCCTAACACAACCAATGGCCCCCCTAATCACAAAAAAGGCCCAACAAACCAATGGCCGGCTAATCAAACCAATGGGCCCCCTAACACCCCAATGGCCCAAAACAAAAACCCAAGGCCGGCTAATCACAACCCCAAAGGCCGGTAATCACAACCAATGGCCGGCTAACACAACCAATGGCCGGGTAACACAACCAATGGCCCGTAATCACAACAAGGCGGTAATCACAACCAAAGGGGCCCGGAATCACAACCAATGGCCCGTAACACAACAATGGCCCGGCAATCAAAAAAATGGGGCCCCAAAAAAAATGGGGGGGCCCGTTTGTTTTTTTGGGGCGGGAGTTTTTTTTTTTTGGTGGAGGGGGGAAAAAAGGTGGGCGGAACCCAAAAATTTCCCCAAGCGCAGCGTGCATCATAGGCTTTAGAACCCCCAGACAACCCCCTAGAGGCCCTGGACGGTGGTATGAACCTATTTGCGACAGTCCCCCAACGTTATGCCCGTTTGTCTGCCACGTCCCGTGAGGCCCCTGGCGCTTTTCGGTGGCGGGGGGCGGGGTGAGGAGGGCGGGGGGGGGCGCATGCAAGACTCTTGATATTTCCAGGACGGCCGAAAAGGGGGTTTCCAGCCGTCCTTGTGAGGGGGGGGGCTCTTCTTTTTTCCTTGCGCCTTTGGGTTTTTTTGAGACGGTTTTTTTTTGGGTTGGTACATTGAGAGATGTGTACGGTATGCCCCTTTTGGTTTGCATCCTTTGCCGCGTTTTAACCCTTTGTTTTTTGGTCGGTATGCGGTGTGCCCCTTGCTGCTTGCAATGTTTTCCCGGGGTTTGTTTTTGTCTTGAGCCCTGAGGTGTCCCCCTCGTCTGGCTGCACTACTTTTCCCACCCCGCGGACGATCTGCCCCTTTTTGTTCCCTCTCCCTGCTTCACATTTATCCTTTCCCCATTATGCCTAAAAGGACGCATTCATGTTTCGCGTGCCAGCTTGTGGCGAGTCTCTCTTTAAAGGCAAGACTGTTCATTTAACCGGGCACCCCCAAACTGCTGTTTTTGCTAGTATTTTTACATGCACTGTTATCAAAGGCCTTTTCCCATTTTTTTTTCACTTGGGTAAAATTTCTTTCTTTTGTTCCTCTCTTTAAGAGCAATCACTTATTTTTTTTTTGTGAAAAATTTTGGGCATGAAACCGTAAGTTTTACACTTTAGAGTAGCAAAAAACTGGTCGTATGAAAAATTTGATTTTTCCTATCATTAAGAAAAAATTTGCATCGGCACCCAGGGGCCAGCTGTACCTAGTTCTCGGACGTTAATATTTTTCCCCTTTTAGAGTCGTAGTGAATATAATCATCTTTTCATATCTACAGCACTGGGTCTTGGAAAGTCACTGGATTCATTCCCCCGGGAACATTCTCTAATCACTCCACTTTTGCCAGTCTCTATCCGGGCAAGGAAATTGAAAAGGGCATTGTTACACTCAAAAGGTCTTCTCTGAGGGCTTAGTATTGGACACAACCAATGTTCCTCCCGCATCCCGGGCATCATCTCTGTAGAGTCGGTAGGAGGGCAGAGGGAAATTTATTAAAAGGATGAAATTTGGCAAGTATAGATTTACTACATGTGTGTTGTGTGTGTGGGGGGTGTGTGTGTGTGTGTGTGTGTTTTGGTATGCGTGTGTTGTGTGTGTGGTGTTGTGTGTATGTATGTGTGTGTTTTCTTTCTAGTTGTATTCATCTGTTGTATTTTACATGGCCAGAGAAACGCTTCGTATGGCCCGTCTCCATTTTAAACTTTTTTTTCATACATCCTTATACTAGTTTTAGCCAAGCCGTACCCCGGAGAGCAGGTCACAAACCCGCTACCCGTACCCATTCACTGCTGGGTACAGGGCCGGTTTTAAAAAAACAGCCATATATTTTGGGCTCCGCCCGGGATCGAACCCGGGACGTCTCGGTTGTGAACCGAGCGTGCTAACCACTACACTATGGAGTACCCTACTACACTACGAGTACCCTCAGTGTGTGTGTGTGTGTGTGTGTGGTGGTCCTTACCCCTAACAATACATTAGTTAAGGACATAATTAACAACAGCCTTATGGATTAGTCTCACAAGCAACATTTCAACACAACACAAACTGAGCAATACATCAGACTTTATGTTTTCTCGTGACAGTATAAGTGGTGAATCCCGGGCTGCCTTACCGCCGGGCAATCTCGGCTAATCACAACCAATGGCCGGCTAATCACAACCAATGGCCGGCTAATCACAACCAATGGCCGGCTAATCACAACCAATGGCCGGCTAATCACAACCAATGGCCGGCTAATCACAACCAATGGCCGGCTAATCACAACCAATGGCCCGCTAATCACAACCAATGGCCGGCTAATCACAACCAATGGCCCGCTAATCACAAACCAATGGCCCGCTAATCACAACCAATGGCCGGCTAATCACAACCAATGGCCGGCTAATCACAACCAATGGCCGGCTAATCACAACCAATGGCCGGCTAATCACAACCAATGGCCGGCTAATCACAACCAATGGCCGGCTAATCACAACCAATGGCCGGCTAATCACAACCAATGGCCCGCTAATCACAACCAATGGCCGGCTAATCACAACCAATGGCCCGCTAATCACAACCAATGGCCGGCTAATCACAACCAATGGCCGTCTAATCACAACCAATGGCCGGCTAATCACAACCAATGGCCGGCTAATCACAACCAATGGCCGGCTAATCACAACCAATGGCCGGCTAATCACAACCAATGGCCGGCTAATCACAACCAATGGCCGGCTAATCACAACCAATGGCCGGCTAATCACAACCAATGGCCGGCTAATCACAGCCAATCAAGAATGAGTGCACCTAAGTGAGCTGTGTCTGGCGCCGTCACAAAGCTGCTCACAACGGTTGAGACTTGTTGTTGGTCTATGCATTTTAAATGGTGTATTATTTTGTTCGCTAGTTTTCTTTATAATTCCGTCGAAGTGGTCAATACACATGTTTCCTTCAACACTGAAATTATGATTTATCATTAGGTATTGAATCTCGAGTGTCTATTTGTCGATAATAGGATACAAAAATGACCCGTTTGAAAGAATTTTCAGGCGACGGGATAGAGATGACGATAATACCACCAACATAAAACCAATACAAAAAATTACATACCATATTTGTTTTCTCATAAAACAATTTACAAAGGCCACAATCATTACAACTTTTGCGACTCTCATTAAACAACGGTTGCTAATACAACACATGCACTGCACGACGAAACAACGATCGCATCGTACATGGATTAATTGTACGCATCACAGCACAGGCATTGAAAGAATATTCGAGCTTATGAATCCATCCATCAATCCAGTTTGTGTGTTGTGTGTTGTGTGTTGTGTTGTGGTGTGGTGTGGTGTGTGTGTGTGTTGTGTGTTTCTGTGTGTTGTGTTATTACCTAGTTGTATTTACAGAACGGACAACCTCGAATGGCCCCTTCTCATATCAATACATTTTATCATTCAATCCACTGGCGAGTGTTGGTTGAAGCCAGCCACCCGGGAGCGTGTCACAAACCCCCGGCTAAGACATGTACCCATCATTGCTGGGTGACAGGAGCTCGGGTTTTAAGGAACCGCCCGTCTTCTTCACTCCCCGGGGATCGAACCCGGACTTCTCTTGGAGCCAAACGTGTAACCGCTACACTACGTGTACCCAGTCAGTGTGTGTGTTGTGTGTGTGGTGTGTGTTTGTGTGTGTTTGTGTTCTGTGTGTGTGTGTGTGTTGTGTCACTACTATATAACATGGATCGCGATCTGCTAGCTGTGGCCGAGATACTGAATCGCCACAATGCCACAGCCGCCATCTTCCAATACCAAGAACAAATACATGGGCCGGCACAGCCGTGGCTGGGTGCTGCTGCTGGCATGTGATGGCCTATATTACCACCTACTACTACTTTTAACACCCAGTACTACTACTATATTACCACCTACTACTACTATTACCACCTACAACTACTATTAACACCTATACATATAAAACTTCCAACCTAGGCATCGTCGAACCCTTTCCCAAATCATTTAATTTACGGTGATACACAGTCAACAGGCGTGTTGCGAGGCCGTACAGGTGTGTAGTGACAGATGTCTTTCGAGGCCGTACCCGGTGTGTAGTGACAGGTGTGTTGCAAGGCCGTACAGGTGTGTAGTGACAGGTGTGTTGCGAGGCCTACAGGTGTGTAGTGACAGGTGTGTTGCGAGGCCGTACAGGTGTGTAGTGACAGGGGTGTTGCGAGGGCCGTACAGGTGTGTAGTGACAGTGTGGGGTATGTGGTAAAGCGAGAGAGGCTAAGAGTGCGGTGTTAGCCCCCGAGTGTGTGTGTCTGACCTAAAGAGCGAACGCGCAGTTCTCGCCACTATAACGGCGTCAGCCCCGTACCCCCGCGGGGCACGGGTACGGGGCGGGCCACAGTGGTCCATAGAAGCTACCTCGGGGATTTACAGGAAGTTTAAATGAATCAAAAACCTTTGGCTAATCAAAAAAACTTTTTTAATTAGGTAATTGAATTGAAAATAGTTACTTCGTACACGATTTTAGTATTTCGTACATACCTGGGGTCGTTCGTAACTCTAGTAGTCAAGTTCAACTCTGAGCTGAGTGTACGAAACAAAATATGGTTTCATATTTTAGACTACGAAAACAACTTTTGGTAATAATGGACGAGAGTTTCGCGGTCGTTTTCAGAGACACCAACTATTTTTTCTTGGCCTACAATAGGGGCTTGTTGTAATGGAGATAGTTTTATTTTGCACAACCCCCCCCCCAAAAAAAAAAAAAATAATAATAATAAAAACCAAACCCAAAACCTTATAGGTTTTAATGAACCTAACCTAACCTTATAGGTTTTAATGAAACCAAAACCTAGCTAACCTTAAAGGTTTTAAAAAACCTAACCTAACCTTATGGTTTTTAAATGAAAACCTAACCTAACCTTAAAGGTTTAATAAAACCGAACCTAACCTTATAGAGGCCTCTTCCATTTGCGACATTTCAAGAACCATTTCAGGGAAAACCCAAGAGTTCAGGCGTTCCTTTTTGCGCACGAAAACCTGGGTCCGAGGCAAAGCGCTTTAGTGACGCAGCAAAACCCGTGAACTTTCTCTACTCCATTGGAGAGGCCGGTAGCTTGGTAGATTTTTCAGTTCATAACAAACAATGGTCGCCTGGGTCCTATTTCT
>JACEEZ010014650.1:0-2500 GCA_016584305.1 Chionoecetes opilio | reverse complement strand
GAAAATAATGAGCCTTAAATAAAACTGCAAGAATAGAGTCGCAACCCAGGAAGGAACAAGTCAGCAGAAAAACCTGAAGAAAACAGGATGCGCGTGAGAGACCCGGCGACTTGGTGCTGAGATCGACACTTTCAAGGCGATGGAAGTCACACTGCAGCGGACTCTTGCCATGCATAATAGCCACTTCCTATGACACGTGACTCTTTCTTCTGAATACTTACCCCCCCCCCCACTCTTCCCGTACCAAAAGGTGTCTTAATTTTATGGGTAATGGAAAGACAGACAGACATGCAGACAGGGACACACATACACACACACACACACGCACACAATTGAGCTAGATATACATAGGGAATTGTAAGAAAAGAACCACACACACACACACACACACACACCACACACACACACACACACACACACCACACACACACACACACACTTACTCCGTACAAGGGTAGACTACTCCGTAGTGTAGCGGTTAGCACGTTCGGTTCACAAACGAGAAGTCCGGTTGCATATTCCCGTTTTCTGGAACAGTATGTCGCGTTTACTCTTGAACACGTCAGGTTAGGTTACGTTCGGTTACGGATAGGGTAGGTCAAACTTTCTAGTATGAGCGGTAACTTTGTGTAGGAATCACAATGAGGGTCTTTTCGATAAAACCCTATGGTTAGTTTCGAAGCTACAGCCAAGCGTCTTCACTTGGAAACCACATACTCCCAAAAAGTTGGGAAATATGTGTCCGGTTTCGATCCCCGGGCGGAGCGGAACAAGATAGGCGGTCTCCAAAAAATCCGAGTCCCTGACCACCCAGCAGTAAATGGGTATTGGGTACCGGGTTTTAGCCGGGGGGTTGTGTCCCGCCTCACGGGGTAGTGGCTTCGGCCAATACTATGCATTAAGGAAGCGAAAACGAAAATGTAGATATGGAGACGGATCCATACTAGTGTATCTCAGGCCCTGTAAATTACAATTACTATCCATTTCAGACCTCACGAGGCATCGTTTTTCGCAATATCTTCTAAAACAAAAAGTCGGATCAATATGACAGTTTGGCAAAAGATTGTCTGAAAAACCGCCCCCTAATTTAGGGCAGTACCATAAAGGAACCGATAGAGCCAAATTTGACATTGGGAAAAGGGGGAAGGTTTGAGGTGGTACTTGGACTGTATCAAGCCCGCCCCTATCTCCCCTTAGGCTTCCCCTCCCCCCCCCTTCCCTTTCTTCCCCCCCGTACCCCCCCCTTTCCCCTCACTCTCCCCTTTTCCCCTACCCCTCTCTCTCCTCTCTTCCTTCTTTTCCCTTTTCCTTCCTCTTCTCTCTCTCTCTCTCTTCCTCTCCCCCCCTCTCTCTCTCTCTCTCCCCCACCCCACTTGCGTTGTACTGAGAATGCCCCATCCATGTTATTTGCTATTAGGGCAGAAAACCAAAATTATGCTAGTTGGTAGGGTGCTTATGACACGACAGTTTTACGTTCCACGTAATTTGGTTGTTTTTAAGTGCTGCTGGTTTTGGGTAATTAAAACAAATTTAAAGTTTTATAGACCCTCTTTTCCCGAAGGGGACGTTGTGCGATTATGGGATGAGGGGCTGGGGCTACCCAACCGGGGAGTCGCCGGAGTAAAAGACGACGGTCGAAGCCGGCACGAAGACACGGGGACCCCCGTGTCTTTGTGCTGACCTTCGTCGTGTTTTCTTCCGAGAAATACCCTTTTATGGGAAACCCCCCTCTCGACGAAGGGGCGTCACTAACCTTTATCATGACTTCGGTATGGGCCTTCATCTGGTCCCGGGGGATTTAAAACTTTATTTTTCTATACCCTCTTTCCCACATTTCCTTTTTATCACAAAATCTTTGGTTTTTCCCCCCTTTCCTTCCTTTAAACACTGTTTTACTTTCAGGTATGGGCCCCGTGACCTCCTATGAAAAAATTAAGAAAATAATCATTTTGATTTTTACAATATCCTCATCCGTATTTAAACCTCACCCGCTCTAATCTTAAAGCCCCATAATTCCCTTTTCGGGTTTTTTATACCTATAGAAAACCCCCTTTGGGGCGCTTTTTGCCTGTCTTGCACTTTTTTCTCATAATTGTTTTTTACTACTCTTGTTAATCCGTCATGTTTCGCCATCGGGGGGGTACTGTTCTTTTCTCCCCCTTCCCCCCTTTAACCTTTAAATCATGTTTTCTTTTTTCTCCAATGGTGAATTTTAAATAGTAGTCACCTTTTGGGGCACTCTTCCTTATTTATCTCCCTATAGGAAAATTTTTTTGTCCCGCAATTAAATTTTTTACAAAAATGGTAATCCTCATCCCCCGCTCATTACCACCTGTACCGCGCTGAACTTTTGGGGGTTCCTTCCCCCTATCCCCCCCCCCCCCCCTTAACCCCTCCAGGTGCCCTTCAAATCCTTTTAAATTTTGGGCCTTTTTAGCGTCCCGCGTGACCTTGGAAAATTTCTTTCCCCTCCATCTCACCCCTCCATTAATCCCCCCCA
>JACEEZ010014649.1:42500-57069 GCA_016584305.1 Chionoecetes opilio | reverse complement strand
TTTTTTTAAAAATTGAAAAAGGGGGTTTTTAAAGGTTTTTCCGGGCTTTGGAAAAAAATTTAAATACTTGGGGGCCAGCCAAGAATACTAAGATAAAATAATATAGGAAAGGCAATGGAAACGGGGTACGACGCGCAGTTTCGTCCATTGAATCGATTTTTATGTTTTTCCCCCCCCTCACTTTATCACTTTATTCTCCTCCTCCTCCTCCTCCCCTCCCCCTCCCCTCCTCCTCCTCCTCCTCGCTGCGTTTTGGTGAGAATTGCTCCATATTATTCTCGGGTGAGTAGCTTCCCCTCCTCCTCCCTCCTCCCCTCCTCTCCCCTCCCTTTTTCCTCCTCCCCTACTGCATTGCATGTTTAACATTTTATCACGCTTGTTTAAAAAAACCAAGATTTTAAAAACCATAAGAAAAAAAGTTTTCAGTAAGAATGCGAAAATGACACTGGTATGCACGACCCCTTACAGGGGAGGGGTGGCTTCTGAGGGGCCCGACCGCCCTGCCCCCCACAACCAAACAGCGCCTGAGTATGTCCCGGGGGCTGAGGCTAAGGCTGGTGACCTGGCTTTTTTCTGGTCCAGTTGAGCCCGCGCTTTGTTTTGTTAGACAGTTGCCAGGGCGAGGACTCATTGAGGGGGAGGGCTTTCCCTCCTTCGTTTGGAGCCTTTTTTAGGGCAGCCGTGCCTCCTGGTGGTCCCCCGCCAGCCCGGGCCGCACGTGAGGCGCCTCACACGCCGCCGGACTCACTTTTGGGTTTTTGGGGGCGCCGTTTTTTCCCCTTCGGTCGGGCGTGGGACTTTCGTCTTCGTCTTCTCTCTGGATGGGCGTAGACGGGCGTCGGGTTTTTTCCCTCCAGCTGGGGGATATGCCGTGCCCCGCCTCTTTTTGTGCTGCCCCCGCCTCGGCGGGGGGCCTCCAGGGGGGTCCGTCCCCCGGCAGCGGTCCTCCGTGGCGGGTGGGTCCCCGCCCAAAACTTGCCGCCTTTCCCTCACGCGCCCCCGCAATCCCCTTCTCATACGCCAGGAACGTTGTAATTTGCCTTTTTTGAGCCCTAAATCTTCCCTCCTCGGTCGCTACTTGCCCTTTGTCCCCATAAGCGGGGACGTTTCCTTTTTTTTTCTTCGTTTTTGCACTGCCCCTTTTTTTTTTCTTGGACTGAGTAATGCGCCTTTCTGATCGTCTCGCCCAGTATCCGGGGCCGGAAACCCTTGCTCCCCAGGTGGCGTTTTTTTGCCGCCTTTTCACTCCCGTGGTGTATTGTGGGGCGCGTTCGTATTCCCAGGGCTTCCAGTCTCACACACACACCGGGGGGTGGTGGCGGTGGTCGCCTTCCTGATGGCGGGCAACCCCTCCCCCGCGGTCCGAGTCGTGGTGCGACACTTGCCGCGTGCTCTTTGCGTCCGCCCCCCAACGGGGCTTGGGGTATATCATTTCATCCTCTCTGTGTTGTTTTTTGTTAGGGGTACTTGAATGTTGTGCCTCGGGGTTTACATGAAGGTTTTTTTTATCCTATTTTAGTTTAGCTTAGGGGGTATTTCTTAAGCTTTCTATCAAACCCCTGGCAGGTTGTTACACTAGTCAGGAATCGTGAGCGGGCCCTCTGCGACCTGCTTTTTTGTCTGAGCCTGTATTTTGGCCCCGGGGTTCCTCGCCCTTTCCCTTTGGCAGGGCAGTTATGCATTTTTTTCTCTGTGAGTGGACTGTTGGGGACCTGCCAGGTTGGGCCAGGGGTCCTCTGGGCCCTATATTTTTTGTTCTCCTCGGATCTTTGGCGGCGGATTTTTTGCCTCCACGGGGGGACGACCCCTTCTGGCGTTACGCTTACTTTGTGGTTTTTGGATCGGCCGGGGATAGCGAATGGGTCTTCTGGACCTGCGGTTGCCTTAACCCTTGTACCGGTGGCGGGGAATCACCTTTTTTCCAAGGGCAGGGCGGCTCCACTCTTTTTTTCTTGGGGGCTTTCTCCGCGTATTGTTTCGCCCGTTTAGCGGCAGGGGAAAAGTATTTTTATTTCCTTTTCCTCTCGAAAGGGAAAAAAGGTTTGTTCTTTACATGCAAGTGTCTTCCCCGCATAACAGTTAGGGGGTGATTTTCTGTAGTTTTCGTTTTGGGGAGCAAGCTTGTTAAAGTCCTTTGGCAAGAGCGCCGCGCTCCAGGGCACACGTTCACCCACCGGGGGGGGAACCTCCCACCTTTGCTTTTCTGGAACGCCTTCTCTGACGCAGGGTTTTTTTTTTTTCTTGCTCTAGTAATTTGGTCCCGTGTCTCCTGAATGGGTGAAGCCGCGCCTTGCCGCCATGGCCTGCACATTTTCGGAACCCCTCCTGGTCGTGTCCCCCCTCGAGGCGGGTGCCCATTTTGAAAACTGCCCATTTTCAGTTTGAAAATCATAAAAAAGGGGAATTCCCCGGTCTTTGACGGGGTGAGGCAGCACCATCTGAAGCAAGGCGTCTGGCCGGGGGGGGTTTGGCAGACTCGGTGGCGCGGCTGCCGATGTGTTCCCGCCCCCCGGGCCGCCGCTTTTTTTCCCTCTTGAGTTGCGGGATGACGCCTTGCATACTTTTTGTGGGGGAATCTGCCGCTGCTACACACTGAAAAGCTGCCTCAATTCCGCCTTAAAGTGCAGGTGGGCGCTCTGCCCCCTCGTTGCCCTTGCATCACTGCTGTGAGCTAAAGTTTCCTTGGGCCTTTTTTGCGGCGCAGTAGGCATTGGGTTTTTCTTGCCAAATTGCCTTCGCTTTAGTGAGCTGCGAGACTCCCGCTCCCCGCTCACCTCCCCCCGGTGACGTTATCGTGATAGCCCCCTCGCCGCGGGGCCCCTTTCCCGGTTACATCTACCATGTCAAAAGCGTTGGCTAGACGCCCTCGCCGCGGGGTACTTTCCAACATCTACCATGTCCATAGCGTTGGGTAGACGCCCTCGCCGCGGGGTTTATTTCCAGGTTACATTACCCCCTGTCAAAAGCGTTTGGGGTAGACGCCCTCCGCCGCGGGGGCACTTTTGGCCTCCCGCGTGGGTGGGCCCCACTTGCCCCCCCGCTCACGGCACACCTCGTTGGCGTAGACCCACTCACCAAGGTCGGCCATCGACCCTTGTGACCCCGTGTTTTTAGACACAATTTTGGGACGATCGTTTTCCCCCCTAAGGGCCTCATATAAGTCATTTTTTTAAGGCAGCGTTTAAGAGCGAGGGTCGCTATCATAACTCGTTTGTAGGCAGCGTCACGATCGAGGGGGCCCCCCGGGGTCCCTTTTCAGCCCCGGCGCCCGTCGCGGTTGGCGCCCTGGTTTTTTTTTTTGGGCCCCAGTGGCGGGTGGGATGCTTTCGGCAAGGGTTCCCCCCCGGGTCCCGGCGGGGCGTGCCTCTCTCGCGCCGCACCCGCCGGGCATCGCCCTCTTTTTGAGGGGGCATCGCGCCGGCCTCCCCGGGGGCGGCCTCGCGTCGGGCCCCCGCCCACGTGCGGCTCCCGCTTGGGGGGGTGAGGGGAGCATCAAAAATTTCCTGGGAAGGCATTTGTTGAAGAACGAACTCTATGTGGGTGCATTACTTTTTTGAGTAGCTCTTTCCATCACGGTTTTCTTTATACTTTCTCAGGGTTTCAAAAAAAGGCGACTTCCTCATATTAAAGGGTGTCTCTGATCCCCCCGTGAAAGTTGGGTTAGAAAGGGTTCCCAAAATCCTTGGGAGGTGAAACCCCGGCAAGCGGTAGTCAGGCGCTCTGCTGATGGCGCCATATCTTCACTCTGCCTGGGATCAGGAAATCCATGTGACCCAGAGAAAGGAACCGGACTGACGGACTCTTTTCCCCTCTCTCCTCTCTCTCTATCTCTCCTTCTTCTCCTTCTCCTCTCTCTGAACGCATGTATCTCATCTGAAAAAAAAAAAAAAAAATTCCCAAAAAGACCAACTTTACCCTTTGAAAAATTTTCCGGTAATCACAAAAAAAAACACACACCACCACAACACACCACCAACCACAAACACACAACACCACACCACACACACACACAGAAATAAAAAAGACAAAGCTATGTGTGTGTTCTCTTTACCCCCTTTTAAAAAAATTTTTTTTTTTTTTTTTTTTTTTTTTTTTTTTTTTTTTTTTTTTTTTACATTTGGCCTAAGCGCCTGTAGGCAGTGGGGACCCAGGGCCCGGATGGGGAGGCTTGGGGATTCACTTTAGGGCTGTGATGGTTTGGGCCCGCCCGTGGTGGGCAGGCAGGATTCTTTTATAGTGCGCCTGTGATTTGGGCCATGCGCCCCCCTTGTGTCCTCCCATGACTCGCAACCAAGGTAGAGTTTAGGGCAGGGCATGTGGGGTCTTAGGCCACCGACGGGGGGAGAAAGGTTTTGATTTTTCGGGGGTCGAACTTTTTTGCCCATCCATCAAAAAAATCGTTTTTCCAGAGCGAGGGTTTGGGGGAAGGGAATGATACCGAAAAAAGGGAAAAAAAAGGAAAAAAAATAGAAAGGGCCAGTAGATTTTTCGACCCCCCCAAAAACCCCCCAACGAGAGGGTGAGGGAGAAAAGGAAGGGGGGAAGGAGGGAGGAAGGGGGAGGGGGGTTTTCAGGAAGTGAGGTAAAGAAAAGGGAGGGGAAAGAGATTTGTGGGGAAAAAACTGGCAAACGTGCGGCGGGGGGGAGGAGAGGAAAATTTGACCCTAAGAAAGTTTCCTCCCCCCTCCTCCTCCCTCCTCCCCCTCCTCCTCCTCCTCCTCCTCCTCCTCCCCCCCCCTTTCCTCCTTCTAAAATTAGGCGGAAAAAGCTTATACTAGAGAAAACGCGATCATAAAAAGGGTTTCTCAAAACTATCAGTTTGGGACGAAAAAGGGGCAAAGTAAAATTAAATTTCCGATAAATGTAAAGAAAATGCATATGGGCCCAACCGATAACCTCAAATAAAACTATAAAATCAAAAAAAATCTTTAAACTGAAGTCAGCGGAAAAAGGATCTAGTTTTTCCCCCATCTTTATGATTTGAAAACCTTTTCCGCATTGCCTAGCTGCCAGAAAAAGGCAATATGGGGGTTGGGGCTTTATTAAGAAACTTTAAAACAAAAAAACCCCGAAGTAATGAAAACAATTATCCACTTTCCTTGGTTGGGGGCCCCCTTTGGGAATAGGCCTTTTAAATTTCCTGGTCGCCCTTTTTCCCGAAAAAGTTTAAACCCAAAATTGGAATCGTGCAAAGAAAAAGCAACCAAAAAAATTCCCATCTCTGCGAAATTCTCTTTTTAAGAAAAGACGGGGGAAATTTAAATATTTTTTCCTTAAAGGATCGTAAATCCGTGGGACTTATAAAAACCCTTTTAAAGTTTCCAAAAAGGTTTTGAGTCATTAATAAAGGGGAAACCTTTTTGGGCCTTTCAACTAAAGTGAAAACCCAAGGGAAATAAGGGTTTTAAAAACTAAACGGCCCCAACTTTGGGGCATCACCGCCCTCCGAAAAAAAAATTATTTCAATGTTAAGTCTTGATCGAGGGAACAATTTCCCAGCAAATTTTTGTCGGAGCCAACACAATAACTACATTCAAAAACAACTTGACGCCATTTGAAAAGTAAATGGGAAAATTGTTTAGGGGCCCTCGAATTCATATTATAGCCCCCCGGGTTTTTTTAGTTTTTAAGGTATTTGGGTGGGTTACATTTTTCATATCCTATCATTCTTCACTACAAAATTTCCATTTCCTATCTTTTTGGGGGGTTTTTTTTTTTTTTTGGTTTTCCATTTTTTCCCCCAACTTTTTTTTTTTTAACCGGGTTATTTTTAATTTTTTCAAAGAAATTGTGGGGTTTAAGAGATTAACCCCAAAACCCCTCTTTAAGGACTAAGGTCTCCTGGTGTCTGTTATTCTATGTATTTTTCCTCCTCCTCCTCCTCCTTTCCTCCTCCTCCGTAGCACCGTGCAGCGAGGCCTAAACACAAGCGACCATCGGATCTATTGTGTTCATGGTCCACTTACTCGCGGCTTCGGGGCGGTGAAGGGCCAAGGTGGTGGTGGTGGGCGTGAAGGCGTGGCCCGGCCTGCCGCAGGGTGACGGAGGCCTGCCGTGGGTGTGGTGGGGTGAGGGGAACGGGGGTGTCGGTGGGCGGGGGTGACTATATGCATAAGCCGCACGTGCAACTAATCTTGAAAAAAAGTATTGATGTTTTCTTTACAAATAGACAACGATTACCAAAAAGAAAAAAAAGATATGTAGGTACGTAAAAACAAAAGTAAAGTTTGGAATACTATAAGTGTAATAAGTGTTAAAAATACATGGCATTTTGTTCTAATATAAAATATTATTTAGAGAAAAAAAATAACCCATCAGTATACCATCATCACCACCCCCACAATCACCAGCTCATCACCACAGCTCATCACAGTGAATCTTCGTGTTTACTGTGACTCAAGGTCTGATGGAAATATGTCACGTGTGTGTGTGTGTGTGTGTGTGTGGTGTGTGTGAGAGTGTGTGTGTGTGTGTCGGTGTGGTGTGTGTGTGTGTGGTGTTGTGTGTGTGTGTGTGTGGTGGTGTGTGTGTGTGTGTGTGTGTGTGTCTGTCAGTCTGTGTGTGTGTGTGTGTTCCATTTTAACCATTATAGTTATAGTCTATTTTTTTTTAAGAGGCGAAAATTCCGTTCTATCTTAAGGTCTCATGCTTAAAATGATGCCTAGGTTTACCTGATAAAATACAACTCTTAAAATTTCGGTTAACTCTGATAAAATACAACTGAAATTTAGATTTAGAAGAAGCGTAGTATTCCCTTCTCCTGGCATCAAATATCAGTCAGTAAGCAGCAAGGGGTCAGGATTTTTCACCTCCTTAATAAGAAATAACTGAGTATAGTGTAATTGCTAGAGGAGACAAACATATGCGATCATATAACAAGGAGTATATACTTAGCCTTATAGTATACACCTTATAGTTATCTTATAGTATACACACGCCAGTCAGGTCACCTCTCCACCAAGTCATCTCCGCCATGGGGTAACAAACAGCCTTGCTTCGTTCCGCTAAACAAAGAAACAAAACAACACTGTCAAACTTTAACCACAATTTTCACTTTCTCATACTTTGCTTTTAACCGCATTTCTCCCTCCTCCGCCTCCTCCTCCTCCTCCGCCTCCGCCTCCTCCTCCTCCTCCGCCTCCTCCTCCTCCTCCTCCTCCTCCTCCTCCTCCTCCTCCTTCGCCTCCGCCTCCTCCTCCTCCTCCTCGTCACATCCAAATAAGTATATAACTGACTCTACATATACACAAACAACGAACTTATTCATGTATATCAACTAATCATATTTCAAATATGACTACTAAACATATGTATCAGTACATTTCCACAGTTCTTATATTTACTCTTGACACCTGAACGTGACCACAGGCTATTAGACTGTGACCGTGACAAGCTGTTTGCATCCCGGTAGTAAATATATTAATAGGCTCATATTGTTAGGGGAACAAGAAAGGGGTAAGGGTAAGGATTCTTTAGCAAGAGAGAGGATTCTTCTGTTAACTGGTGTGTGTGTGTGTGTGGGGGGGGGGGGGGGGTTATTTTTACAGGGCCTGAGCTACACTCGTATGGCTCCCGTTCTCCATATCACATTCTTATCATTCATCCTTAGTGTTGGGGGAAGCCATCACCCAGGAGCGGTCACAACCCCCGGCTAACACCAGTACCCATTCACTGCTGGGTGGACGGGGCTTAGGTTTTAAGGGAAACAGCCCATCTGTCTCCGCTCCGCCGCGGGGACGAACTGGACTTCTCGGTTGTGAGCCGAGCGTGCTGTGTGTTGTGTGTGTGTGTGTGGTGTGTGTGTGTAAATTACATAACGCTATGCTACCTGTGATTACCGTATATAGTAAAGTTGAGATGATGTGTTGTTGTAATGCAATGTTGTTTATACTGGTGGTATGGTGGTGTTGGGGTGGTGCGTTAGTGGTGATGGGTGTTGTTGGTGGTGTGGTGTTAGTGTGGTGGTGGTGTTAGTGGTGGTGGTGTTGTTGTTGTTGGTTGGTGGTGGTGAAAAAAGGGAAAAAAGAAAAAATAGAAAGGAGCCAGTAGAGTTATGACCACAAACCAGCAACGAGGGGATGAGGGAGAAAAGGAAGGGGAAGGAGGGAGGAAGGGAGGGGGGGGTTGTCAGGAAGTGAGGTAAAGATAACAGGGAGGAATGAGATTTGCTGGTGAAATACTGGCAATCGTGCGGCGGGGTGGAGGAGAGGAAAATTTGACCCTAAGCAAGCCCCCCCCACTCCTCCCCTCCTCCTCCTCCCCTTTAATGTATTTATCAAACGGGGACGCTAAAATTCCCTCGGATGTAATATACCTTGATTTTCAGAAAGCCTTCGATACAGTTCCACATAGCGACTTTTGACCAAGCTAAGGGCACATGGCAAGGAGAGCAATTATGTTCAGGATTGGCGATTGGGCTTTCAAATCGTAAACAACGGGTAGTAATAAAGGTGAGGCATCTGATTGGTTAGATGTCACTAGTGGGTGCCTCAGGGCTCGGTCTTGGGTCCTACTCTTTTTCTGATATATATCAACGATTGGACTGCGGACTTGTATCTAAAATATCAAAATTTGCAAGATGACACCAAATTAGGCGGTAAAGCATAACTAGAGAAAACTGCGAACTCATACAAAGTGATCTCGAAAACTATCAGATTGGAGTGATAAAGGCTA
Organism: Chionoecetes opilio; assembly: GCA_016584305.1. Lineage (NCBI taxonomy): Eukaryota > Metazoa > Arthropoda > Malacostraca > Decapoda > Majidae > Chionoecetes > Chionoecetes opilio. Next base: position 48,396 of record JACEEZ010014649.1, on the reverse strand, counting down.
TTAAAAATTCAATTCCGATAAATGTAAAGTAATGCATATAGGAAACGAAAACCCTCAAATATAACTATCAAATGCAAAATAAATCGTTAACTGAAGTACAGCAGAAAAGGATTTAGGTGTCATCATCAGTAATGATCTGAAAACCAGTTCGCATTCCCTAGCTGCCAGAAAAAAGGCAAATATGATGTTGGGCTTTATTAAACGTAACTTTGAACATAAAACCCCGAAAGTAATGGACACAATTTAAAACGTCCTTGGTTAGGCCGCACTTGGAATATGCCTTTAAATTCTGGTCGCCCTGTTTCGTAAAAGATCAAGCCAAATTGGAATCAGTGCAAAAAAGAGCAACCAAACAAATTCCATCTCTGCGAAATTCATCTTATGAAGAGAGACTGCGGAAAACTTAATATGTTTTCCTAAAGGGATCGAGAATCCGGGGGACTTGATAGAAACCTTTAAGACCCTAAAGGTTTTGATGTCATTAATCAAGGGGAAACCCTATTCGAGCTTTCAACTCAAGTGACAACAAGAAATAAGGTTTAAAAAACTAAACGGTCAACGTTGCATCCCCGATCTCCGTAAAAATTATTTCAAGTTAGAGTCGTTGATCGATGGAATAAGTACCAGCAAATGTTGTCGGAGCCAACAAATAACTACATTCAAAAACAGATTTGACGCCATCTGTAAAGTAAATGGGTATGATAGTGCGAATTCGTATCTAGCCCCCCCCGTATCGTTTAGTTGTAGTGGTAGTGGTATTTGTAGTTAGTATTTTTCAATCCTATCATTCTGCCTATGAAACTTCCATGTTCCTATCCTTTTTAGGGACAGGTATCATTTTCCAACTGTTTTCTTACAAAGGGTTAGTGATAGTTCAGTAGTATAATAGTTCCGCGTTACCCTTTGCTAACCAATGCCCCCCTTTCTCTTTCTCCTTTAACCCAAATGTAATTCCCTTCCTCCCCTTTTCCTTTTTTTCCCTCTTAAAAAATCTTACCCCCGTCAAATTCTTTCCTTCCCCCTTTATTTCAATTTTCCCCCTTTCAGCTACCCCTTTTTTCCCTTTTATTTCGCAAATGAGAGGAAAAATTTTTTTTTCCTATTTCCCGCACGAATGAACAGGAAATAGGAAAGAGAATAGAAAAGGAAAAAACAATTGTAGGAATGAGATCAATTTTTCTATTAATAGGAAGAGACGATTTGGATGAAATATGAGACTTTTCAGAGAGATTGAGGAGGAGGGAAAACAATTGGGTAAATAATTAATGGGGTAAATAATTGGGTAAATAATTGGGTAAATAATTGGGTAAATAATTGGGGGAAATAATTTTGAATGGGGTTTAAAGGAATAAGAAAAATTTAAAAAGGGAAAAAGGGGAATATTGGGGAAAAATTTGGGTTTAAGGGGAAAAGGTAAATAAGGGAAAGAAAGGGAAATAAGGGAAAAAGGGAAAAAGGGGAAAGGGAAAAAGGGAAAGGGAAAAAAGGGAATAAGGGAAAAGGGGAAAAAGGGAAAGGGGGAAGGGGAATAGGGAAAAGGAAAGGGAACAAGGAAAAATTTTGGGTGGGAAAAAATTTTAAAATTTGGGAAAATGAAAACTTGGGAATATTGGGGAAAATCAAATAATGGGAATAATGGGTATATGGGTCTATTTAAATTTTTTTTTTTTTCTCTTTTTTCTTTTTTTTTTTCTTTCTTTTTGGGGGTTCTTGTCCCCTTTTCCTTTCTTCGTTTTCTCTTCTCTTTTTTTCCCCCTTTTTTTCTCCCCCTCTCTCTCCTCTCTTCTCTCTCTCCTCCTCTCTCTCTCAACTCAAAACTCAGCTAAAAAAATTCAACCCACCCAATTTATTATTTTCATTCATCTTTGACACACCACAACACACCACACACACCACACACACACACCACACACACACACACACACCACACACACACACACACCACACACCCACACCCCCACCAAAACCCCCACCATTAATCCTTCGCTATAGCTGTCATTTATAGAAATATCGATGTCAATTTACTAGCAATGGAGTTGTGTCATTTTTATTATCATTCGTGGGGGTTTAGAAAAGAGAGAAGGGGAGAGAGAGAAGAGAGAAGAGAACCACATGACCGAGAGAGTGGCAGACCCCGACAGACCGAGAAGAACGACGAAGAAGAGAGAAGCGAGAGAGAGAAGAGGGAAGAGAGAGGGGAGAGAAGAGAGACGAGAGAGAGAGGAGAGGATGAGAGAGAACGAGAGAGAGAGAGAGAGAGAGAGAGAGAGAGGAGAGAAGAGAGAGAGAGAGACAGAGAGAGGAGTGAGAGAGAAGGACGAGAGAGGCGGGGGGATGGGGGGGGGATGAGAGAGAGGGGAGAGAAAAAAAAAAATGAGAGGAAAAAAAAAAAGATTTACTGAGAATAAAGATATTACAGTTTTTCTTTGATGACTTCACCATTCTCTCTCTCTCTCTCTCTCTCTCTCTCTCCTCTCTCTTTTCTCTCCCCCTCTCTTTTCTCTCTCTTTTCTTCTCTCTCTCTTCTCTCTCTCCCTCGCTCCACTTTTCCCCCTGTTTTATCGTTATTGCGGACACTCACACACACACACCACACACAACCCACACACCCCCCACACCCAAAACACACACCCCCACCCCACATCACACCACACAGCATACACACACACCACACGCACACACACACACACACACAACACAACACCCTACACACACAACACACCACACACCACCACAACACCACGCACACAAACACAACACACATACCTACCACACACACATACCACACACAACCCACACACACCACAACACACACACCACACACAAAACACCACAATCACACACACAAATAAATAGAAGAAAAACGGCAACAAAAACTGAAAATACAATGAAATAAAAAAACCAGAAAAAAAAAAACAACAAAAAAAACAAAATAAAACAAATAAAAGAAGAAAAGGAGAAAAGAAAGAAAAAAGAGGACGAAAGAAAATCGGAAGGAAAGAGAGAAGAGAGAGAGAGAGAGAGAGAAGAGGAGAGAAGAGAAGAGAGAGAAGGAAGAGAGAGAGAAGAAAAGAGAGAAGAGAGAGAGAGAGAGAAGAAAAGAGAGATACGAAGAGAAGAGAGAGAGAGAGACATGGGAGGCATAAAATAACCTTAAAAAATTGTACGAATAAAAATGGCAGAAAAAACGAAAAAGCTTAAAAGGAAAAAATAAACAAAACAAAATAAAAAAGACAAAAACCGAAACATTTCCAAAATTCTGACTAACAAAATAAATGAACAAAATAATGAAAAAAAAATAAAACATACAAAATGAAAGAATGAAGGAAGGAATGAAGGAAGGAATGAAGGAAGTAGAGGGAACAATGATGATAATTAATGATAATCGTTCTGGTCTTTTCACTAATTTTCTTCATCTCCTCCATTATCCTCCTCCTCCTCCTCCTCCTCCCCTCCTCCTCCTCCTCCTCCTCCTCCTCCTCCTCCTCCTCCTCCTCCTCCTCCCTTCATCATCATCAGTCTCTACATTGTCTTCCTGATTACTAATGTCATCCTTAGTTCTATCTCTCCTTGCCTCCTCTTCCTTGCCTCCTCTTCTTCCTCCTTCTCCTCCTATTTCTCCCATCATAATGTTCAATACGAGAAAAAAATATTTGAATGATAAGGTTTTTTTTCTCTCTCTCTCTCTCTCTCTCTCTCTCTCTCTCTCTCTCTCTCTCTCTCTCTCTCTCTCTCTCTCTCTCTCTCTCTCTCTCTCTCTCTCTCTCTCTCTCTCTCTCTCTCTCTCTCATATCTACGTCTTTCATTTCCTTTCACTTCAGGCTCCATTTCCCTCCCTACACACCTCTCCTCTTTTTCTCTCCCCCTCTCTCTCTCTCTCTCTCTCTCTCTCTCTCTCTTCTCTCCTCTTCTCTCTCTCCCCTTCTCTTGCTCTCTTGTCACCCACTTTCATCATTTGTCCTTCCTTTTTGTTCTTTCCTCTCCCCCTCCTGCCTCCTCCTCCTCCTCCCCCTCCTCCTCCTCCTCCTCCTCCTCTTCCTCTTCTTCCCATTCATATTTATTTTTCCTTTTTACGTGTTTGAGTTTTCTTTGTATTATTTCTCTGCATGCCTTTATTATTTACCCCTTTTTAGCTTCCTCCTCCTCCTCCTCCTCTCCTCCCTCTCTCCCTCCTCCTCTCCTCCTCCTCCTCCCCCTCCACTCCTCCTCCTCCTCCTCCTCCTCCTCCTTCTCCTCCTCCAGCCATATTCTCCGGGACTTTATGTTTTCCGTTTTCTTCGAAGGCTATTAGTTACTTCTCGTTTTCTTTATGGTTCTTTTATTTTTAGTTCGTGTGTGTGTGTGTGTGTGTGTGTGTGTGTGTGTGTGTGTGTGTGTGTGTGTGTGTGTGTGTGGTGTGTGTGTGTACTTCATACAAACAAAACAGACAAAAACATGGATAGGAAAATACAAATAAAAATTCCTTAGAAATTGGAAATAAATACTCTTTTTTTTCAAACTCAGTAATTGACGTCAAGGACACAATTTAACAAGCAAGTCAGTCCTCTAGTTCCTTTTTTCTTATTATTTTCTTATCATTTTCTTGTTTTCTTTATCATTTCAGCAGCCATTGACCCCTTGAGAGCCTTTAATTTCACCCTTTGATTTAGCCTTTAATTTTATTTTTTGATTTTAACCCTTTAATTTAACCTTTTGATTTAACCCCTTGAGACCCACAACGTAATTTCCATTGTAATTTCGGTACCATTAGACGATTTTAGTGACTATAAGCAATATTTTATAGATATGACCTGTTTAGTATCCTTGTCCACTAACTAATTTGGTATATTCAGTGACTTTTCGTAATTTCATGGCTCGACAACAGACGATTTTATATAGCAAAGGAAAGATCTGGGCGTGAAGGGGTTAAAATCTTATATTCACACATGTAGAGAACTATACTCTAGTTCTCTATGATTCACACCATTCTTTTTTCTTATATAATTATATTTATCCAAAAAGAGGATGAGAAAAAGAAAAAAAGAGGAAAAAGAGGACTAGGAAGCGGAAGAGGAGGAGGAGGAGGGGGGAGGAGGGAGGAGGAGGAGGAGGAGGAGGAGGAGGAGGAGGAGGAGGAGGAGGAGGAGGAGGAGGAGGAGGAGGAGGATAGTTCAAGGAAATGTGAAGAGAGCAAATGGAGAAAAACAAAGGACAAGTAACACATAAGAGAAGGAAGAGGAGAAAGAGAAAATGGAAGAGGAAGAGGAGGAGGAGGAAGAGGAGGAGGAGGAAGAGGAGGATGTAAAGTAAGTTAGAAAGTGGAAAAGGGAGAAGGAGGAGGAGGAGGAGGAGGAGGAGGAGGAGGAGGGAGGAGGAGGAGGAAGGAGGATTTTTTTACATAGGAGTAACGGGACACCAGGAGACCTATTGGTCCATAGCGAGGGTATCTGCTGAATACATACTACTAACTATCAACTACTTGTAAGAAAACAGTGGAAAAGAAACCATGTCCCAAAAGGGAGGATGGGAACAGGGAAAAGTTCCATAGTGCAGAATGATAGGATATGAAAAATACTAACTACAACTACCAATCCCACTACAACTAATCGATACGGGGGACTAGATACGAATTCGCCTATCAATACCATTACTTTACAGTGTGCGTAAGTCTGTTTTTGAATGTAGTTATGGTGTTGGCTCCGACAACTTTTGCTGGTAACTTGTTCCATCGATCAACGACTCTAACATTGAAATAATTTTACGGAGATCGGTGATGCAACGTGCCCGTTTATTTTTAAACCTTTATTTTGTTGTCACTTGAGTTGAAAGCTCGAATAGGTTCTTGATTAATGACATCAAAACCTTTTAGGATCTTAAAGGTTTCTATCAAGTCCCACGGATTCTACGACCCTTTTAA
>JACEEZ010014649.1:27500-37500 GCA_016584305.1 Chionoecetes opilio | reverse complement strand
TTTTCCCCTTTTTTTCTCCTTTTTTTCCCCTTTTTTCCCTTTTTTTTGGGTTTTTTTCCTGCTTTTTTTTTTTTCCCCTCCTTCCTTCTTCTTCTTCCCTTTTTTCTTTTCCCTTTTTTTCCCTTTTCTTTCTTTTTTCCTTTTTCCCCCCCTTTTTTTTCCTCTTTTTCCCCTCTTTTTTCCCGGTTTTTTTTCCTTTTTTTTCCCCCTCGTTCCTCTTTTTTTTTCTTCTGTTTTTCCTTTTTTCTTTTCTTTCTTTTTTCCCTTTTTGTCTCCCCTTTTTCCTTTTTTCTCCTTTTTTTTTCCCGGGTTTTCCCTCTTTTTTCCTGTTTTCTTTTTTTTCCTCGTTCCTTTTTTCCCTTTTCTCTTCTTTTTTTTTCCTTTTTTCTCTCTTTTTCCCCTTTTTCTTCTTTTTTCCTCTCTCTCCTTTTTTTTTTCCCCCTTTTTTTTTTCCTTGTTTTTTCTTTTTCCTTGTTTTTTCTTTTTTTCCTTTGGGTTTCCCCTTTTTTTTCCTTTTTCTTCTGTTTTCCTCTTTTCCCCTTTTTTTTTCCTCTTTTTTTTTTTTTTCCTTCTTCCTTTTTTTTCCTTTTTTCCCTCTTTTTTCCTCTGTTCCTTCTTTTTTCCTTTTGTTTTTTTTTTTCCTTTTTTTTCCCTTTTTTTTTTCCCTTTTCTCTTTTTTTTCCTCTTTTTTCTTCTTTTTTTTCCTCTTTTTCTTTCTTTTTTTCCCTCTTCTTTTTCCCTTTTTTTGGTTTCCCCCCTTCTTTTTCCTTTTTCTTCCTTTTTCTCTTTCTCTCTCTTTTTTTTCTTTTTTTTCTTTTTCCTCTCTTCCCCTTTTCTTTTTTTCCTTTTTCCTTCCTTTTTCTCTTTCTTTTCTTTTTTTCGTTCCCTCTTTTCCCTCCCCCTTTTTTCCCTCTTTTCCTCTTTTTCCCCCTTTTCTCCTCTCTTTTTCCTCGTTCCTTTTTTTTTCCTTTTTCTCCTCTTTTTTCCCGTTTTTTCCTTTTCCTTTTCCCTTTTCTTTTCCTCTCTTCTTTTCCCTTTTTTTCCTCTTTTTCCTTTTTCCTTTTTCCTTCCCCTTTTTTCCTTTTCTCTTCTCTTTTACCCTTTCTCTTCTTTTTTTCCTTTTTTCCCCCTTTCCTCTCTTTTTTCCTCCTTTCCCTCCCCCCTTTTCCCTTTTCCCCCCTTTTTTTTTCCCCTCCCCTTTTTCTTTTCTTTTTTTCCTCTTTCCTCCCTTTTTCCTTTTTCTCCCCTTTTTTCCTCCTCCCTTTTTTTCCCGCCCTCCCTTTTTTCCTTTTTCCTTTTTTTTTTTTCCTTTTTCCTTTTCTTCCTTTTTCTTCCAAATCCCTTTTCCCCAATCCCCACCCCCCTTTTCCTCTCGAAAACCCCCTTTTTTCCCTTGTTTTTTCTTCCCCCTTTTTTTCCCTCCCCTCCCTTTTTTCTTAAAATCCCCACACCTTTTTCCCGCTCCTTTTTTTTCCTCGTTTCGCTTTTTTCCCTTTTTTCCCCTTTTTTTTCCTCTTTCCTTTTCCCCTCGTTTTTCTCTTTTTCCTTTTTTCCTTCCCTTTTTTCCCCCCTTTTCCCTTTTCCTTTTTTTTTCCTAAAAACTCCCCCCCTTTTTTCCCGCTCCCCCCCCCCTTTTTTCCCCCCCTTTTCCGGGCCCCCTTTCAAATTTCTCTTCTCTTTTTCCTCTGTTCTCTTTTTTCCCCCTGTTTCTTTTTTTTTTTTCCTCTCCTTTTCCCTCTTTATCCTTTTTTTCCCCTTTTTTTGCCCCCTTTTTTTCCTCTCTTTACCCCTCTTTTTTTTCCTTTTTTCCCCCAAACCCATCCCTTTATCCAATCCTTTACTTTCCCCACCTTTTCGTTCTCTCTCCTCCATACTTCCCTTCTTCTTCTCTCTCTTCTTCTTCTCCATTATCTTTCTCTTCTTCTTCTCCATTATCTTTCTCTTCTTCATCTTTCCTTTCTTTACTTTTTCTATTTCTTTTTTATTTCCTCCCTTCCCCTTCCTTCCTGTCTTTTCTAATCTCTTCTTCCCCTTCTTTATTTCCCTTTTCCATTCATCCCTCCTGTTCCTTTCCTTATCTTGCTTATCGCTTTTACATCTACGTTCCTTTATTGTTCCTTTGCCTTATTCCCCTTTCGTTATATTTTTTTCTCGTTATCTTCTCTCTCTCTCTCTCTCTCTCTCTCTCTTACTTCTTTCATTCCTAATCATCCCCCCAACATACACACAAATTAATTCTCCCCCTTCTCCCCTCTCTCTTCCCTCCCTCCTCTCTCTCTCTCTCTCTCTTCTCTCTCTCTCTCTCTTTTCTCCCCCTCCCCTTTTCTCTCTCTTCCTTCCCCTTTCTTTCCTAATCTTTCCCCCAGCATACACCTAAAAATGAATTCTCTCCTCTCCTCTCTCTCTCCCTCCCCTCCTCTCTTTTTCCTCTCTCCTCTCTCCCCTCTTCTCTCTTCTTCTCTCTCTTTTCTTCTCCTCCTACTCTCTTTTCCCCTTCTCGGGGTAAAAATTTTCCCCGGGGGATTTAAAAAAATAAAAAACAAAAGGTAACGAAAAAACCCCTGAAAAAAAATCTAAATAATTGATTACTTGTACCCAATCAACGTAATGAGAAACGATGATGAAACTAAACGTTTACGTTTGAGGGACAAAAATAATGCTGATGAGATGAGGTTTTTCCCGCTGGAAAAAAAGGGAAGTTTTTATTGTATGCCTTAAAATTTACGCATTTTTAAAACTAGAGGAAAAGGGAAAGGAGAGAGAAAAGAGAGAGCAAAAGAAGAGAGAGAAAAGAAAAGAAAAAGAGGAGAGAGAGAGAGAGGGGGAGAGGGGAGAGAGAGAGAGAGAGAGAGAAAACAGACAGACAGACGGGCAGACGACAGACAGCCAGCAGACCCCCCGGACAGACAGGAGACAGAGAGAGGGGGCCCAGAGAGCCCAGGGGGACAGGGGACAGATAAGACAGACAGGGGAGGGGAAGAGAGGGGAAAAAGAGTTTTTAAGAGAGAGAGAGAGAGAGAGGGGGAGAGGGGAAAGGGAGAGAGAAAAGAGAGGGGAGAGAGGGGGGAGAGAGAGAGAGAGAAAAGAGAAGAGAGAGAGGAGAGAAAAAGAGAGAGAGAGAAAAGGAGAAAAGAAAAGAGAGAAGAAGGAAAAAAAAATTAAAAGAGAGTAAAAAAAAAGGACAAAAAAGGTAAACAACTTGATTAAGAAAAGAATTGGGGAAAAAAATAGAAGACAATACATAGAAAATTAAAATAATAAGAGATCATCAAAATTTGGAATGGGAATGGAGAATGGGAATGGGAATGGGAATGGGAATGGAGAGGTGAGGGAAAAATGTAAATAAAGATAGAAAAGAAGAGAAAAAGTGAGATATACGATAGAAAGAAAGAAGAAAGAAGGGGAAAGAAAAGAGATATACAAGGGGAATGAAAGAAGGGGAGGGGAGGGGAAAAAGGGGTGGGGGGAGAGGGTAGCTATCGGCTGTGAATAAAATTTAAAAAAATCTATATAATTCTAATAATAAAAATAATAATATTAGTAATAATGAAAATAATAAGACTAATGATAATGGTTAATAAATGATAAATACAGGGTGTAACACGAGTTTCTGCAAATATTGAGACAGATGATATATCGTATAATTCTAAGTAGAAAATGCTCTATACACATATGCTTTTTGAAGCTTCCCTTAGACGTGAGATGAATTGTAAAAAATCACGGCGGCCGCTATTGTCACAGCGATGCAACGTATGGAGGTGCATTCGCGGTTGCCACTCGGTGAAATTTTGAATTATTTAATCATAATTTTTACTTGAAATAGAACATTAATTTAGCTTTTAACAACACAATTGGTATTAATGGACTTGTTATTTACCAAATAAGCAGTACATGCGAACAGCAGGACCGTAATAAGCAATACTGTAAAAGGCTACTTGGCAACATGTTGGAGCAGGGAAGGAGGGGAAGAAGGAGGAGGAAGGCGAGTCACTACCTCCTCACCAGCTCAGAGACGATGCCAAGTAGCCTTTTACAGTATTGCTTATTACAGTCATGCTGTTCGCATTATTTGGTAAATAACAAGTCCATTAATACCAATTGTGTTGTTAAAAGCTAAATTTATGTTCTATTTCAAGTAAAAATTATGATTAAATAATTCAAAATTTCACCGAGTGGCAACCGCGAATGCACCTCCATACGTTGCATCGCTGTGACAATAGCGGCCGCCGTGATTTTATACAATTCATCTCACGTCTAAAGGAAGCTTCAAAAAGCATATGTGTATAGAGCATTTTCTACTTAGAATTATACGATATATCATCTGTCTCAATATTTGCAGAAACTCGTGTTACATCCTGTACAGAGGAGACAAAGGAGGAAACTACAGAAGGAACAAAAGTTGTAATACATAACTCTATACGTACAGTTATATACCTATAGTTAACCCTTCACGCCCAGATCTTTCCTTTACTATATGAAATCGTCTGTTATCAGCCATAAAACTACGAAAAAGTAACTAAATAAACCATATTAGCTAATGGACAAGGATATTAAACAGGTCATATCTATATAATATTGCTTATGTTCATTAAAATCGTCGAATGGTGGTTATATTACAATGGAATTACGTTCTGGGCCTCAAGGGGTATAAATGGATATAAAAATACACACACAATTGGATATAAAAATCAAACTCAGCTATAAACATATATATTTGTTATTACATATTAATCAGATATAAAAAAAACGGGGCAAAATTATTTCCACAAAAATATAGGGAAAACTCATACAAATCGCAGGTTACGTGAATTTATATTAAGCGGAACGATGATACGATGAGGCGGGGGACGAGCGTGATGACGGGGCGATGAAGATGACATTAAATGGTGGCAGCGGTGGGATGACAAATGGTGGCAGCGGTGATGCATGTTAATCAAAACTAACGCAAGGCTGAAACGTAAAATAGGTAATAAATAATGATGAAAAAAACCTATATATTAATAATGATAAAAAGGGATCGACAAAAAAAAAAAAAAATATCTGCATTCTTTTCACTTCCAATGTGTTTTTTTCATTTCGCTTTTTAGTGTGACGATAAAGTATTATTAGTTATTTTCTCAGATCGACGCTAAGATTTGTCAAAGATGATTTTCTAATATTCGTCCGAGAAAACACTTTGGAATTAACTCTCAGCAGATAACTCAACGATATGAAAAAAATATATAATTACTTCTTTTCTGTTATTTTTCTTTCCATATTATCAACTTAGTGGGATGTTTATTGTTTACTTATGAATGTTAGTGTTATGTCTGTTATGTTTTCCAGTTACTGTTTTGTATTCTTTTATGGCATAATATGATTGCTCTCTCTCTCTCTCTCTCTCTCCTCTCTGCTCACTCTGCTCTTCTCTCTCTCCTCTCTTCTCTCGCTCTTCTCTCTGAAGACGGTACCAGTGAGAATTAGTGTTTCCATCAGTGTTTGGCTTTACGAGAGGAAGAGGATGTGACAGAGTTCAATCGTTCAGTGGAGTGGGTTGGCTATTACTGATTGTTGTGTGTGTGTGTGGTGTGTGTGTGTGTGTGTGTGTGTGTGTGTGTGTGTGTGTGTGTGTGTGTGTGTGTGTGTGGGTGTGTGGGTGTGTGTGTGAGGGGGGGGGTGTGTGGTGTGTGTTGTTTGTGTGTGTGTGTTGTGTGTGTGTGGTGGTGTGGGGGTGTGTGTGGTGTGTTGTGTGTGTGTGTGGTGTGTGTGTGTGTGTGTGTGTGTGTGTGTGTGTGTGTGTGATCCCTTTTTTTTCTTTCTAAACGATAATAACAAAAGTAATAATAATAATAATAAAAAATAATAATAATAATAATAATAATAATAATAATAATAATAGTAGAGTAATAATATTAGTAACAATTACAGCAACAGACGCAAGGGGACTGTTAGTGTATACAGAACAAGGAGTCTGGTCATGTACGCACGTCTGTACAAGCATTACAAAGCGTACATAACACATTACTGAACTACCCTCCAGAGAACAACAATCTATTTTCTTTCGCACTTAACGTCAGAAAACACAAAACAGGGTCATACTTAATTAAATATATCCTAACACGAACCTTGGCCTATTTGCCTTGCCTCGAAGTTAAAGAAAACGGGGTGTATTGTTTTTTTAATGGGATACATGGGTAGTTTGCTTCGTACTTCATGTCAGGTAACAGAACACCGGGTCACTATTAAACAAAATATACCCTTAAACGAACAACCATTGCCCATTTTCCTTTCCTCGAAGTAAAAAAACGGGTTGTACTGTTTTTAAAGGGGAGACTTGGGCAGTTTTCTTCGCACTTAACGTCAGAAAACAAAAAACTACGTCACAGTTAAACAAAATACATCCTAACACGAACAACTTTTGCCCATTTTCCTTTTCTCGAAGTCACAGAAAACGAGCTGCATTCTTTTTTAATGGGAGACATGGATAGTTTTCTTCGCACTTAATGTCAGAAAACTAAAAACTGAGTCACAATTATACAAAATATACCCTTAAACGAACAACCTTATCCCGTTTTCATTAACTCGAAGTCACAGAAAACGGGTTGTACTGTTTTTGAATGGGACACTTCGGCAAATTCCTGGAGGGCGCCTATTAGTAGTAGTACCTCACACTGCACATTATATTACATGATTGCCATTAGTTTGTTACACCAAGGCAGCGAACCCAACGCCCTCGATGGCTGGGCGGCAGGGAGAAGGGCGGAGCTTGAGGTGCTGAGATAGAGGGACGTGAAGGAGAGAGAATGATAAAGATGAAGAGAAAGAGGAGATGAGGAGAACAGAAGGGATGGAAAAATGTAAATAGGAGGAAGATGAGAGAGAAATACTAGACAGAAGAGAGGACAATTAAGATAAGTTAGGAGAAAGTAAACACTGAAGGAAAGAAAAGAAGAAAGAAAGGAAGGCATAAAATAAGTCTGAAGAACTGCTATGGGAGAAAAAAAGAGTAAAAGAGAAGAATGAAGTAGGATTATATAAAAAGAAAAAAGTAGGGTAGATGATGGCCTCTTAAATGGTACTGTGGTGGAGAGAAGGAAATGGAAGGATGATGGGAAGGAAGGGAAGGGGTGGGGAGGGGGGAAGGGAAGGGGTGGGGAGGGAAGGGGAAAGGGGGGGGGAGGGAAGGGAAGGGAGGGAAGGGGTGGGGATGGAAGGGAAGGGGTGGGTAGGGAAGAGAAGGAAGGGAAGGGGGGGAAAAGGAAGGGGTGGGTAGGCAAAGGAAGGGGGGGGTAGGGGAAGGGAATGGGTGGGGAGGGAATGGAAGGGATGGGGAGGAAAGGGAAGGGGTGGGGAGGGAAGAAGGGGGAAGGAGGAAGGACGGTGGGAAGGGAAGGGAAGGGTTGGGTATGGAAGGGAAGGGAAGGGGAGGCAAAGGAAGGGGTGGGTAGGGAAGGGAAGGGTGGGGAGGGAAGGGAGGGGTGGGAGGGAAGGGGTGGGGAAGGGTGGGAAGGAAAGGAAGAGGGGGGGAGGGAAGGGAAGGGTGGGGAGGGAAGGGGGTGGGGTGGGGAGATAAGGGGTGGGGAGGGAAGGGAAGGGGTGGGGAGGGAAGGGAAGGGAGGGAAGGAGGGTGGAAGGGGTCTTGTGAACGATGGCAGATGGAAGGGAGAGATGGAGGGAAGGATAAAGAGCATCGTTGAGTGAGGAAATGAAGATCTTATAAAGTAGAGATGAACCAGAGAGAGAGAGGAGAGGGGAGAGAGAGAGGACAGAAAAGGGGAGAGAGGGGAGAGAGAGAGAGAGGAAGAGAGAGAGAGAGAGAGAGAGGGGAGAGATAGAAGAAGAGGGGAGAGAAGAGGAGAGGGGAGAGAAAAGAGAGAAGAGGGGGAGAAGGGGGGGGTTACTGGGACGAATCTTCCATGTAATATAAAACAGAAGCAGAAGAAGATATATAGTAAAAGTAGAAAAAAATACAAGCAAGACCTACTGAGATAGAAAAAAAATGTAGCTTAGAAAAGAATTGAGATAAAGAAATGAGCCATAAACATGACACAGAACGAGATAAGAGATAATAGAACTAGATACAGTGAGGAGCATGCCATCAGAGACAGAGACAGAGACAAGACGACAGGATAACAAAGAATGGTAATAAAGATACGAGGTAAGATAAAAGCAATATAGATATGAGCATTTATATACAGAGAGAGAGAGAGAGAGAGAGAGAGAGAGAGAGAGAGAGAGAGAGAGAGAGAGAGAGAGAGAGAGAGAGAGAGGAGAGAGAAGAGAGAGAGAGAGAGTGAGAGTATGTGTATTTTTATGAGTGATTTATTGTGTATAGATAAAAATAAGTGAGTGATAAGAGTTTTAAAGTGAGATTTGTGAGTGAGTAAACTAAAGTGACAAAGTAAAGTGAGTGTGTAAATTAAAGTCAGTGAGTAAATTAAAGTGACAAAGTAAGGTGAGTGAGTAAATTAAAGTCAGTGAGTAAATTAAAGTGAGTGAGTAAATTTAAGTGAGTGAGTAAATTAAAGTGAGTGAGTAAATTAAAGTGAGAGTAAATTAAAGTGAGTGAGTGAATTAAAGTCAGTGAGTAAATTAAAGTGAGTGAGTAAATTAAAGTCAGTGAGTAAATTAAAGTGAGTGAGTAAATTAAAGTGAGTGAGTAAATTAAAGTGAGAGTAAATTAAAGTCAGTGAGTAAATTAAAGTGAGTGAGTAAATTAAAGTAAGAGTAAATTAAAGTGAGTAAAATAAAGTAAAGATAACATTAAAGATAACATTAAAGTGAGTGAGTAAATTAAAGTGACAAAGTAAAGTGAATGAGTAAATTAAAGTAAAAAGATTAAAGTGAGTAAGATAAGCCCTTTAACTCAGCTTTCCTCAAGTACTCACCCCTCACTCACCACCACAAACCATCGATACAAAAACCAAACCACATTTCACTCATCCTTCTATGCAGTGATGAGTAAAAAAAAATCATTCGAAATCACTCATGTCACGCCTAGTTTCTTATTTTTTCCTAGAAACTAAAGGAAACTAGGAAATTAGTTTCTTTTCTAGTGTCTGCCTCTTTTTCATCGTTTTTTCTGTCTCCTTCTTGTTATAGATTTTCATTACATTTTTAAAAAGTTATGTTTGGATCGTATTTGTAAGTAGGTTGTAATTTTTTGTACATTTATCGATTTACAGTAAAAATAGGTAATTGGTTATTTTTATATTTTTAGAAAATGGGGGATAGAATTTTTCATGGTATAAATAAAATAATAATAATAATAATAATAAAAATAAAAAATAATAATAAAAAAAATAAAAATAATAATAAAATAAAAAAAAAATAATAGTAATTATAATGTAATATAATGATAATTTGATAATGATAATAAAAAACTTTAAAAACAGCAATAATGTTAAAATTTCTTTTTTCTTTTCTCTCTTTTCTTCTTTTCCTCTCCTTTCTCTCTCTCCTCTCTCTCTCTCTACTCCTTCTCTCTTCTCTTCTCTCTCTCTTCATTTAAAAAATCACCCCTAAAAAAAAGAAACAAAAAAATATGTACCAGACTTAACAAACATATCAAATATTACGTTTTTTTACTTCTCTCTCTCTCCTCTCTCTCTCCCCCCTTCTCTCCTCATAACCATGGTTGAAATTGGTTCGAGCCTACATCCTTCTGGGTTAATAAAGGGGGGGAAGGAGGGGGGGGGGAAGGGGAAAAGGGGGGAAGGGGAAGGGGAAGGAGGGGGAAAGGGGGGAAAGGGGGAAGGGGAAAGGGAAGGGGGGAGGAGGGGAAAGGGGGGAAGGGGAGGGGAAGGGGAGGGGGGGGGGGGGGGAGGGGGGGGGGAAAGGGGGAAAGGGGGGGGGGGGGGGGGGGGGGGAGGGGGGGGGGGGAAGGGGGGAAGGGGGGGGAGGGGGGAAGGAAGGAGAATGGGTGAGGAAAGAAATATAACGGGTGTTTGTATTACTCATGAGGAGGAGGAGGAGGAGGAGGAGGAGGAGGAGGAGGATAAGTGAACTATTGGTACAAAAG
>JACEEZ010014649.1:20000-22500 GCA_016584305.1 Chionoecetes opilio | reverse complement strand
TATCCTTCGTTCTATTCCATTCCATAATTATTGTTCTTCCTATTCCTCCTCTTTCTCTACTCCTTCCTCTTTCTCTTCTCCTTTCTCCTCCTCCTCTCTCTATTTACTTTCTATCTTTTTTATTGTCGTCTGTTTGTCTACGTCGTTTTTTGTGTTCGTTATCTTCTTCCCACTCATTTATAATTCGTTACTCTCTCTCTCTCTCTCTCTCTCTCTACTCTCTCTCTCCTCTCTCTCTCCTCACTCTCTCTCTCTCTCTCTCTCTCTCTCTCTCTCTCTCTCTCTCTCTCTCTCTCTCTCTCTCTCTCTCTCTTTCAGTCCCAATACCCTAAATCCCTACTTCTCTCTCTCTCTCTCTCCCTATATTTTTTACTCTCCTGTTGCTTTACTAAGTAGGAGAGAGAGAGAGAGAGAGAGAGACGCGGAGAGACGAGAGAGAGAGAGAGACGAGAGAGACGAGAGCACCGGAGGGAGAGAGAGAGAGAGCTGAGAGAGGAGAGAGGGGGAGGGGGGGGGGGGGGGGGTGGGAGGGGAAGGAGGAAGAATTAGACGTACAGAAAAAAGAAAAGTCAGGACAGCAGACAGCGAGTAATGAAAAAAGTGAACAGTCAATAAACAGTGTGTGTGTGTGTGTAGTGCGTGTGCGTGTGTGCGTGCGTCGGGTGTGTGTGTGTGTGTGTGTGTGTGGTGCTTGTGTGTGTGTGTGTACTGTGTGTGTCTGTGTGTGTGTGTGCTGTGTGTGTGTGTGGTGTGTGTGTTGTAAAACAGCAGATGAGCATCGAGTACACTACGCGTAGGAAACACACCACACGTTGACGAATAGGAAGATTGACACACAATAATTATAACAGGAGGAGGAGGAGGGGCGAGGAGAGGAGAGAGGAGGAGGAGATGAGGAGAGGAGGAGGGGGGAGGGAGGAGGAGGAGGGGAGGAGGAGGAGGAGCGGGGAGGAGAGGGGGAGGAGGAGGAGGAGAGGAGGAGGAGTGAGGAGGAAGGAGGAGGGGGAGGAGAGGGAGGGGGAGGAGGAGGAGTGGGGAGGAGGAGGATGGGGAGGAGGAGGAGGGGGAGGAGGAGGGGGAGTGGGGAGAGGAGGACGAGGGGCGAGGAGGAGGAAGGAGGAGGAGGAGGGGGGGGGGAAGGGAGGAGGAGGAGGAGGAATTGGAAGAGGAATAGGAAGAGAAAGTGGAAGAAGAGGAGGAAGAGGAGAAGGAGAAATGGGAAGAGTAAGAGGAATACATAGGATTACATAGGAATAACAGATACCAGGAGACATATTGGTCCATAACGAGGGTATCTGCTGAACTACAGACTACTAACTATCAACTACTTGTAAGAAAACAGTTGGGAAATGATACCATGTCCCTAAAGAGGATAGGAACATGGAAGTTTCGTAGTGAAGAATGAGAGGATATGAAATATGCTAACTACAACTACCACTAACACTAATCGTTCCGGGGGACTATAATATACATTCGCAGAGCAATATCAAAACCCATTTACTTTATAGTACGCGTCAAGTCTGTTTTTAAATGTAGCTATTGTGCTGGCTTTGACAGCAGCTCCTGGTAATTTGTGCAACAAATTGATTGACAACTCTAACATTAAAATAATTTTTACGGAGATGTGTGCTGCAACGTTGACCGTTCAGTTTTAGACCGTTATTTCTTGTTGTCACGTGAGGAGAAAGTTCGAATAGATTCTCTTGATTAATGACATCAAATCCTTTAATGATCTTAAAGGTTTCTATCAAGTCCCCACGGATTCTACGATCCTTTAAGGAAATTAAGTTTCCGCAGTCTCTCTTCATAAGATGAATTTCGCAGAGATGGAATTAGTTTGGTTGCTCTTCTTTGAACTGATTCCAATTTGGCTTGATCTTTTGCGAAACAAGGCGACCAGAATTGAACGTCATATTCCAAGTGCGGCCTAACCAAAGACGTGTATAATCGTGTCATTACTTTCGGAGTTTTATGTTCAAAGTTGCGTTTAATAAAGCCCAACATCATATTCGCATTTTTACTAACAGCTAAGCAAGAAGGAGCTCCCCTACTGTTAGGAGTGTCAGTCCCCTTTGAGGTATTAAGGGGGGTGGCACTCTGCACCACGCGTCGAGTGCCAGTAGGGCGGTGCCTCAGGCCAGGTAGCCTTCCACCTAAATAAGTTAGTCGCCTGAACAGCCTTGACTCCCAGGAAAATGGTGCACCTGGTCCCCCTTCTCTTCTTCTTTCTCTTTATCCTTCCGATTCTCTCTTTCTCTTCTTTCTCCTCTCTATCTCCTTCATATTCTTTCTTTATCCTTCCTATTCCCCTTTATCTTCTCCTTTCTTCTCTCTTATTCCCCCCTTCTCTTCTCCTTTCTCCTCTATATTCCCCTTTCTCTTCTCCTTTCTCCTCTAGTCTCCCTTTCTCTTTTCCTTTCCCCTCTCTATTCCCCCCTTCTCTTCTCCTTTCCCCTCTCCTCTTCTCCCCTCTTCTCCTCTCCTCTCTCTTCCCTCCCTC
>JACEEZ010014649.1:10000-15000 GCA_016584305.1 Chionoecetes opilio | reverse complement strand
CAGCCCTGGGAGATGAGGGGAGATGAGTGGTGAGTGGTGGAGATGAGTGGAGATGAGTGGTGAGTGGTGGAGATGAGGGGAGATGAGTGGTGAGTGTAGAGATGAGGGGAGATGAGTGGTGAGTAGTGGAGATGAGGGGAGATGAGTGGTGAGTGGTTGAGATGAGTGGAGATGAGTGGTGGGTGGTGGAGATGAGTGGAGATGAGTGAGTGGTGGAAGTGAGTGATGGTGATGTGAAAGAAGGCGTAGGAAGAGGAATAAGGAGATAAAGGAAGGAGTAGAAATAGGAAGACGGAGAGAAAAAAGGAAACAGGAAAAGAGGAAGAAAATAAGAGTAAGAAGAAGAGGAGGGAAAGAAAAAAAGGAGTAGGAAAAGGAAAATAGGAGGAGAAAAGACACTCCGTCAGCCCTGGGGAGGTGAGTGGAGATGAGTGGTGGAGATGAATGGAGATGAGTGGTAGTGGTGGTGAAAAAAGGGAGTAGGAAGAGGAAGACGGAAAAACAAAGGAGTAGGAAGAGGAAGACGGAAAAACAAAGGAGTAGGAAGAGGAAGAGGGAGAGAAAAAAGGAAGAAGAGGAAGAGAGGGATAAAAAAAAAAAAAGTAGGAAGAGAAAGAGAAGAGAAAAAAATAGATGAAAAATGAAAGAAGAAGAAAGAAGAAATGCAACTTTAGGATAAAATGAAAAACAAATGTTGGGGTGAATGGTAAAAGACTAACACAATCCTCTCTCTTCTTTGCAAATGTAGGAAAGACAACTTAAGATCAAACACAACAGACTTTACAGAAAAATCACTTATCTTCGTTGGGCCTCTTGATTACAGAGTGTAATAGAGGGAGTGAAAAAACGAATTTTAGACCTAAACCCGTGGACTGGGTTTAGTAAGTGGACTGGGTTTTAGTAAGTATCACAGTCACATACTGTGATATTAACAATTAAAAGTCTGAAAGATACTCGTTCTGTGGGCTCAGATGGGATATCGCTTAAGTTCATCAAGGATGCCTTATGTATTATTGGCTTTTACCTAACTTGCATAATCAATACTTCTATCGTTACCGTGTATCCCCTGGCCTGGAAACATGCACATGTCATTCCTTTGTTTAAGAAAGGCGATTTCAACAATGTGACTAACTATCGCCCAATTTCTCTTTTACCAGTACTCTCTAAGATTTTAGAAAAAATTGTATCTAATCAGCTTTCAAACTTCTTAGAATATAACAAGTATCTCTCTAACTGCCAGCATGGTTTTAGACCTAAGCTTTCTACCGAGTCTGCTCTAACTGTGATAACTGATAAAATATATAACAATATGGATAATAAGAAAATATCATTGTAACATTATGTGATTTATCAAAAAGCATTTGACAGTGTCAGCCACAGATTCTCCTAAGAAAATGTTTCTAACCTTAACATTGGACTCCTTCTGGCTTAACAGCTATCTTTGTACAGAAGTCAGTCTGTCAAGTTAAAAAGTAATAAAAAAAAAAAAGTCAGCTATGGCGTCCCTCAAGGTTCCATCCTGGACCAGTATTATTCACTATTTATATCAATGACATGACTCAAACACTTCAATGACGGTTACCTAGTCAGTACGCTGACGACCACTCAGTTTCTTCACAGTGGATCTCTCGAAACTTAGGCACATCATTAAAGAAACGGAAGCAACCCTTACTAAGAAGAACCCTTAGCAAAAGAATATTTCTTAGCAATGGACTGATGATCAATGCCAGCAAAACACAATGTATATTCATTGGAAGCAGACAGTTACTGTCACATATATCTGAGGATACCATGATTAAGTTTGACGACACCAGCGTCCGTCCCAGCACACAGGTCAAATATTTAGGCTGATACATGGATCGCTATTTACTATTTGACACGCATATTAACGAGTTAAATAAAAAGGTCATTGGGATGTTAATGTATATATGCCGCAGAAGTAAAAATCTTGATAAATCTAGCAGGAAAATTGTTGTCCAGTCACTTGTATTGAGTCTTATTAACTACTGCATACGCATTTGGGGTACCACCAACTACTCTTTTACAGAAAGTACAGAAACTACAACATTTTGCTGCCAGAGTTTCGATAGGTGGTATAAGAAAATATGACCATATCTCCCCTGCCTTCAAAGAACTAGGATGGCTCAGAATTAAACAAAACAAAATGTTGTATGTTAACATTGCTATGTATAAATCTCTGAACGGCATGTATCTCGACTGGCTCCACTCATTCCCAACAGTCCACAGCACAGCAAGTAGCATGACGAGACAACAAAGTAACCTTGTTATTCCTAGAGTTAAGAAAATCACCAGTGCTAAAACTTTTACAGTAAATGGACCAAAAAAATGGAACTCCCTACCAGCCAACGTCACGAAGGCAAATACACTTTCTGTTTTTAAATCTAGACTAGTCAACTATATTATGCAGGACCAAAATGATTTTTAGTAGAGTAGTTTTTAGCAGATTCTACATATTATCTTTTATTGTAATTCTAGGTTTTACTGCAATTTTACTTGTTTTACTGAATTTTTTTAGCAGATTTTAGATTTTACTTTTTATTGTAATTTTGTTTTACTAGAATTCTACTTGTCTTACGATAATGTTTAGCAAATTTTACATATTTCTTTTTATTGTAATCTTATGTTTTACTCGAATTCTGCCTGTTTGACTGGAATTTTATTTATTTTACTCTTATTACCTCCGCCAACGAAGTTGGAGGGGTTATGTTTTCACCCCGATCTGTCTGTCTGTCTGTCTGTCTGTCTGTCTGTCTGTTAGTGTACAGGATTTCTCGAAAAGTTGCGAATAGATTTGGACCAAACTCGGTATACCAAGTCTATTTGCTATAAGGAAGAACTGATTTAATTTTGGATGAAATCTATTGACAACTGTTGCCATGGCAACCAATTGATGAAATATTCGGCCGGAGGTATGCGCTCATACTGAGTGCATATATTATATATTATATTATATATATATATATTATATATATAATAATATAAATATATGATGAAATATTCGGGCGGAGGTATGCGCCTCTACGAGTGCCCCCCCCCCAGTTAGATTATGATAATGCTGTACCTGGAATTTAGTGCCGATATATATGTTGTACACTCGTATGGTCAGCTACAGTGACTTACTCACTCATATTTTTTGCCTATACGTATTTTAGCATGTAAAATAAGCTTGACATGTAGACAAGTCTACCAATTATTATACGTATTCTGATGTAATAACCACTACCCTGTGGAAAATAAATGAATTTGAATTTGAATGAATTTGAACTCTCTCTCTCTCTCTCTCTTTTTTTCTCTCTCTCTCTCTCTCTCTCTCTCTCTCTCTCTCTCTCTCTCTCTCTCTCTCTCTCTCTCTCTCTCTCTCTCTCACCCGTGAAGGAAGAAAGAACCAGAGAACAAGAGGATATAAAGGAAGAAGAAGAGAGTAGAGAGAGAGGAGAGAAGGGAAAGGAGAGAGGGGAGAGAGAGAGGGGAGAGAGAGAGGGGAGAGAGGGAGGGGAGAGAGAAGAGGGGAGAGGGCATCATTACTAACAGATTAATGTGTCTACGATAAGCCGTGTATCGCAACCCGCCATTAAGCCTGCCTCTCCCCTCTTTCCCCTCTCCCCCTTCTCTTTCCCCTCTCTCTCCCCTCTCCCCTTTCACCTCCAGGTTCGGTGAGGCGTGCGTGTGTCTTATCTCCGTCCCCTTAGGCAGGTGGAGGGGAAGAGGGGAAGGGAAGAGAAAGAGGGGAAGTGAGGGGAAGAAGGGAAGGGGGGGAAGAGGGGAAGGGAGGTATAGAGAGGGGTGGGGAGAGAAGGGGAGGAGGGTGGAGGGGAAAAAGGGGGATGATGAGAGAGAGGAGAGAGAGGAGAGAGAGAGAGAGAGAGAGAGAGAGAGAGAGAGAAAGAGAGAGGAGGAGAGAGAGAGGAGAAGAGAGAGAGAGGAGAGATAGTGGTGACAGGGTGAAGGGTATGAAAAAACGGTGGTGGTGGTGGAGGAGAAAAAAAGAGAGAGAGGATAATAGGAAGTAAAGGAAGGAAGGAAGGAAGGAAGGAAGGAAGGAAGGAAGGAAGGAAGGAAGGAAGGAAGGAAGGAAGGAAGGAAGGAAGGAGAGGAGAGAAGGAAGGATGATGGGAGGAATATAAGTTTAGACTCTGCTAGGAAAACAAGAATGGAAAAGAGGTGATGATGATGGAAGAGGAGGAAAAAGAAGAGGAAATTAGGGAAAAGAAAGGAGGAAAAAAGGGAAAAGAAATAAGAAAGAGGAAATAAGGGAAAAGAAAGAGGAAATAAGGGAAAAGGAAATAAGGGAAAAGGAAGAGGAAATAAGGGAAAAGAAAGAGGATAAAAGGGAAAAAAAGTGGAAAAAGAAAGGAAATGAGGAAAGATAATAAACCAAGGATGTGAAAAGGGCAAGAAAATATAAATACGAAACAAGTTGGCAAAAATCTTGATAAAAAAAAAAAGTCGTTGCGTTCAGATGCAAAAAAAAAAAAAGAGAAAAAGATGAAAAGTGAAAAAGTGTGAAGAAAAAAAATAGAAAAAAAAATAAAAATATATAATAAAATTTCAATCTACATCAAAAAGAGAAACAATAGTCATCCACAAACACACACGAGACAACAAACAAAACAAACAAAACAAACAAACAAATAAACAAACGCGGTCTGGTTCCAAAATGTAAACAAAAAAAATGCAATGAAATTTTTTGGGGCTCCCAACCCAAAAACTGAAAAATACAGATCCCTGACTTTTTTTTTTCTCTCTCTCTCTCTCTCTCTCTCTCTCTCTCTCTCTCTCTCTCTCTCTCTCTCTCTCTCTCTCTCTCTCTCTCTCTCTCTCTCTCTCTCTCTCTCTCTCTCTCTCTCTCTCTCTCTCTCTCTCTCTCTCTCTCTCTCTCTCTCTCTCTCTCTCTCTCTCTCTCTATCTATCTATCTATATATCTCCCAAAAGGTAGTCTATATTCATCTCGTATCCATACATACATACATACATACATA
>JACEEZ010014649.1:0-5000 GCA_016584305.1 Chionoecetes opilio | reverse complement strand
TTATGTGTGAGAGACAGAGTGCCTGGGCGAGATGGGTGAGAGGGAGGGCATGAAAAAACGGTGGTGGTGGTGATGGAGAAAAAAAAGAGAAGATAATAGGAAGGAAGGAAGGAAGGAAGGAAGGAAGGAAGGAAGGAAGGAAGGAAGGAAGGAAGGAAGGAAGGAAGGAAGGAAGGAAGGAAGGAGAAGAAAGAGGAATGATGATGATAGGTAGAAAACTTTGGACTCTATACAAGGGATACAGAGAGTGGAAAAGAACTGATGATGATGGAAGAGTAGGATGATGGTGAGAGGGAGTGAGTGGGAGGGAGAGGAATGGTGAGAGAGAGAGAGAGAGAGAGAGAGAGAGAGAGAGAGAGAGAGAGAGAGAGAGAGAGAGAGAGAGAGAGAGAGAAGAGAGAGAGAGGAGAGAGGGGAGAGAGAGAGAGAGAGAGAGAGAGTGTAGGTGTGATGGGAGGGTTAAAAAATAGGGTTTAATTGTGTAAGAAATTGGGAAGGAGAGATGAAGGAAAAGGAAGAAAGATAGATAGAGAGAGAGAGAGAGAGGAGAGAGAGGAGAGAGAGAGAGAGAGAGAGAGAGAGAGAGAGAGAGAGAGGAGAGAGAGAGAGATGAGAAGTGGAATGACACAAAAAACAATTTCGTACATCTGAACAGAATTCTAATTAAAACATCAGCCTCCAGGATAATTTAATCTTCTTGGTTATTCTTCTTTAATTAACTTGAGCCACAGGTAAGACAAATACAACACGACGCAAAATATTCGATAAAGCAGAGGAAAAATATGGAAGAAAAAAAATACTCAAAAGGTCTCACAAATTTCGTATGGAAGTAAATAAATGATAGAATGGAAATGAAAAAAGTGGTAAAAAATATATATGAAAGAAATGAAAGAAGAGGAAATATGAAAGATAAATGAAATAGCAGAGAAAACAAGAAATAACAGAACAAAAAATTCCTAAAAACATTGTCGACATTAAACTTGTAAGATGTATTTTTTTTTCTCTCTCTCTCTCTCTCTCTCTTTTACCTTCCTTCTTTTACTTCCATTTCTAATACTCTCTTTCCTGTCCTGCCTCTCCCCCCTCCTCTCTCTCTCTCTCTCTCTTCTCTCTCCTCTCTCTCTCTCTCTCTCTCTCTCTCTCTCTCTCTCTCTCTTTGGAAATATTAGTAGAAGGAAGGGAGAGTGAAAAGCAGGGGAGAGGGGAAGGAGAAGAGAGGAAGGGTAGAAGAGGGGAAGAGGAAGAAGGGGGGAAGAGGAAGAAGAGGGGAAGAGGGGAAGAGGAAGGGGAAGAGAGGAAGAAGAGGGGATGAGGAAGAAGAGGAAAAGAGGAAGAAGAGAGGAAGAGGGGAAGATGAAGAAGAGGGGAAGAGGGGAAGAGGGAAAGAGGAAAGAAGAAGAACTGAAGAAGAGACCGGAAGAAGAAGAAAATGCAAAACAGGAAGATAAGAAGATAAAAGGAGGAGGAGAGGAGGAGGAGGAGGAGGAGGAGGAGGAGGAGGAGGAGGAGGAGGAGGAGGAGGAGGAGGAGGAGAGGAGGAGGAGGAGGAGGAGGAGGAGGAGGAGGGGGAGGAGGAGGAGGAGGAGGAGGAGGAGGAGGAGGGGAGGAGGAGGAGAAGGAGGAGGAGTAGAATGGAGATTAAAAGAAGAAATTGCAAGATCAAAGAGAGAGAGAGAGAGAGAGAGAGAGAGAGAGAGGAGAGAGAGAGAGAGAGAGAGAGAGAGAGAGAGAGAAGGGAGAGAGAGGAGAGAGAGAGAGGAGAGAGAGAGAGAGAGAGAGAGTAAATAAATACACTAACGCAGTAAAAAGCTTAGTGAGTTAAAGCTATTCAGTGTAATGAATATGTGAAAGCTCTCTCTCTCTCTCTCTCTCTCTCTCTCTCCTCGTCTCTCTCTCTCTCTCTCCTCCTCTCTCTCCTCTCTCTCTCTCTCTCTTCTCACATAGATCTCTAAATAAAAAGGGGGAAACGGGCGTAGTGAAGTAGGGAGCATATATAAGAGGGGAGAGGAAAGGGAGAGAAAAGCAAAGGGAAGAGTGGGGATATAACAGTGAGGGGAGGAGAGAGAGAGGATGTGAAGGGAGGGGAATAGGAAAGGGGAGGGAGAGGAGGAGAAAAGGGAAGTGGGAGATAGGGAGGGGAGAGGAGAAGAGGGGATAAGGAGGGTAAAGGAGGAAAGGGAGAGGTGGGGGAGGGAGAGAAGAGAGAGAGGAGGTTAAGGGTGGGGAGAGGAGGAAAGGAAGTGGGAGGGAAGAGGAGGGAAGAGGAGGGAAGAGGAGGAAGAGGAGGGAAGAGAGGGAAGAGGAGGGGAGAGGAGGGTAAGGGAGAGGAGAGGAGGGTAAGGGAAGAGGAGGGAAGATGAGGGAAGAGGAGGGAAGAGGAGGGAAGAGGAGGGAAGAGGAGGGAAGAGGAGGGAAGAGGAGGGAAGAGGAGGGAAGGGAGAGGAGGAGAAGGGAAGAGGAGGGAAGAGGAGGGAAGAGGAGGGAAGAGAGGAAGAGGAGGGAAGAGGAGGGAAGAGGAGGGAAGAGGAGGGAAGAGGAGGGAAGAGGAGGGGAGAGGAGGAAAGGGAAGAGGAGGGAAGAGGAGGGAAGAGGAGGGAAGAGGAGGGAAGAGGAGGGAAGAGAAGGGAGAGAGGAGGGTAAGGGAGAGGAGAGGAGGAAAGGAAGTGGGAGAGAGGAAGAGATGAGAGTGTCGTAAAAGTATATTGAAATCTACAGCTAATTCACTTGATGGAGGACGCCCCCTGCCCCCCCCCCCCTTCTAGGCCCCCAGCCCCCCCCCCCCCTCTAGGCCCTCCGCCCCCCTAAAAAATGAAATTCCAAGACCATTCATCAAAAAAAGGGGCTTTTCGGATAAGATAAAAATGTCCTACTACATTTTTTTAAACATTTTTTCGGAGAATTCCTACATGAAATAAAATATTAAGCTTAACAAAACTAAGGTGAATCTGATTAATTGATTATCTCAAAAAAGAAAAAGGAAAAATATAAACTGTGTGTGTGTGTGTGTGTGTTATCATCTAGTTGTATTCATCTAGTTGTATTTTACAGGGCCTGAGCTACACTCGTATGGCCCCGTCTCCATATCTACATTTTATCATGCATCTTTAGTGTTTAGTGTTGGGGGAAGCCACCACCCCGGGAGGCGGGTCACAACCCCCCGGCTAACACCCGGTACCCATTCACTGCTGGGTGGACAGGGGCTCGGGTTTTAAGAAGACTGCCCATCTCTCTTCGCTCCTCCAGGGGATCGAACCCGGGAGAAGGAGGAGGAGGAGGAGGAGGAGGAGGAGGAGGAGGAGGAGGAGGAGGAGGAGGAGGAGGAGGAGGAGGAGGAGGAGGAGGAGGAGGAGGAGGAGGAGAAGGAGGAGGAGGAGGAGGAGGAGGAGGAGGAGGAAGAGGAGGAGGAGGAGAGGAGGAGGAGGAGGAGGAGGAGGAGTGCTGATCAGTGTAGGAGCAAGAGCCAATTCAACAAAGCCATAAATGTGATCAGCGGACTAATGAGGCATTGATTGGACAGACCGATGCCGACCTCAGGTAAAACAAGGTAGAGAGACGAGAGACAGGTAGATAAATAGACGGGTAGATGAGTAGATAAATAGAGAGATGGACAGATGGAGGTAGATGGATAGGTCATACATACGTACAGACATACAATAACACATAAGCAAACACAAGAAAAAAAGGAATTAGCAAGACAAACAACCAGCCAAAATATACATAGATACATAGTACATATATACATACATACATACATAGCCTTAAAAACATCTACTTGTGAATGAATGAACAAACAAACAAACAAGTAAACAAACACAAGCTCTGTAAAAATTATCAACACATACACCCACACATACAACATTTTAATCCACATTCACTCCACAAATGAAAAATGTATCCAAAAACCTGTATAACATTAATTAAAAGAGAAACTATGTAGGAAATCACTTTGAATATTACTTTGAGAGTGAGAGAGAGAAAGAGAGAGAGGAGAGAGAGAGAGAGAGAGAGAGAGAGAGAGAGAGAGAGAGAGAGAGAGAGAGAGAGAGAGAGAGAGAGAGAGAAAGACAGACAGACAGACAGACAGACAGACACAGACACAGACAGAAAGATAAAGATACAGACAGATAAAGTAAACCCAAGAATTACATGAAAAAAACAAGGAAAAAATAAATTACAAACCTTACTGAATGTGTACTTTAACAAAACCACACACACACACACACACACACACACACACCACACACACACACACACACACACACACACACACACACACACACACACACACACACACACACAACACACACACCACACACAACACACACACACACACACACACACCCACACACACACACACACACACACACACACACACACAACACAAATATTTTTTTCATTCTCATTCATCCTTCCTTCCTTCCTTCCTCTTACAATGACTAGTTTCCTCACTTTCCTTTCTGCTTCTTCCATTATCAACAACCACACACACACACACAACACACCACACACACACACACACACACACACACACACACACACACACACACAACACACACACACACACCACACACACACCACACACAACACCCAACCATCCCCCTCTACATATACCCCATCCCCTCCTCCCCCACAACACTTCCTTCCTTCCCCACACACCACTCCCCTCCTCTCACACACACTCCTTCCCCCCACCCAATCCCTCCTCTCACACACCACCCTCCTTCCCCCACAAACACATCCCTCCCCCACCTCCCAACACAACCACACCCCCTTCACACACACATCCTTCCCCCCCCCCACACACCCACCCTCCTTCCCCCACAACATCCAAACCACCCCCTCCCCCCAACACATCCCTCCCCCCCCCCCCCAAAATCACCCTCCCCCCCCAAAAACCCCCCTCCCCCCACAAAAATCACCTCCCCCCCAACACCCCCCCCCCCCAACCACAACCCCCCCCCACAAACCCACAGTTTACCAACCCCCCCAAAACACCCCCC
>JACEEZ010014648.1:60000-87755 GCA_016584305.1 Chionoecetes opilio | reverse complement strand
ACGAAAGTCAGTGTGCTGTTTTATTTTAACGCTTGAAAGAATCTTTTTGGAGATTTGGTGCTTTTTTTTTACAAAATTGAATCTTATTTAGTGTATTGTAAGTTTGATTGCAAAATCTATGCAAAATATTTCTTAGAAAATATGTGCCTGTGTACTGCACATTAGATTAGAAATTTCCGTCTGTCAAAGGTCTTGGCTCGACAGACCATGCCGTTAATAGACATGGTATATATAAGTTTGTTTATTAATTTATAGATGTAACAATAATAGCAATAATTTACTATACTATTACTACTATTACACACACACACACACACACACAAACACACAGACACACACACACACACACACACACACACACACACACACACACACCACACACGCACGCACGCACGCACGCACGCACGCACGCACGCACGCACGCACGCACACACACACACACACACACACACACACACACACACACCCCACGCACGCACGCCGCACGCACGCACGCACGCACGCACGCACGCACGCACGCACGCACGCACGCACGCACGCACGCACGCACGCACGCACGCACGCACGCACGCACGCACGCACGCACGCACGCACGCACGCACGCACGCACGCACGCACGCACGCACGCAGGCACGCACGCACGCACGCACGCACGCACGCACGCACGCACGCACGCACGCACGCACGCACGCACGCACGCACGCACGCACGCACGCACGCACGCACGCACGCACGTACGCACGCACGCACGCACGCACGCACGCACGCACGCACGCACGCACGCACGCACGCACGCACGCACGCACGCACGCACGCACGCACGCACGCCTTTCTCTCATCTCTCATTTGTCACTGGGTATTAATCACCAATCTCAACCTTGAGTCATGTTCTCTACTAAACCCAACTCCTCCTCCTCCTCCTCCTCCTCCTCCTCCTCCTCCTCCTCCTCGTTCGACAAAGTTCCTCATAAGCGTCTCATTAGCAAAGTAAAAGCTCATGGTATAACAAGCCATCTTTCAAATTGGATAGAAAACTGGCTGTCAAATCGTAAACAAAGGGTGGTAATAAATGGAAATTCTTCTGACTGGACCAGTGTAAATAGTGGTGTTCCTCAAGGATCAGTTCTCGGACCTATCCTGTTCTTAATATACATAAATGACATTGACGAGGGAATCACATGCAGGATATCGAAATTTGCTGATGACACGAAAATCACAAACATAGCCTCTACAGAATCTCAGCGCCAACTCATACAAAACGACTTAAACACGCTAACAGAATGGTAAAAAACATGGCAAATGAATTTCAACCTTGACAAATGCCATGTACTACATATCGGTAATAACAACCCTCATAAAAGTTACGTGATGAACGATTTCCAACTAACAAGTGTTGATAAAGAAAAAGATTTAGGCGTTATAATCTCGAAAGATCTCAAACCGAATAACCAAATTATAGAGGTAGTAAAAACTGCAAATAAATTGGTTGGCTTTATTTGACGAACTTTCATTTTTCAAATCTGAAAAGTTTATACTCACTCTTTTTAACTCGCTTGTTCGCCCCCATCTAGAATACTGTGTGCAGTTCTGGTCACCTTATTATAAAAATGACATAGATAAACTAGAAAAAATACAGCGCAGAGTAACCAAAATGATCCTAGATTGCGAAATAAATCGTAACGAAAATCGGCTCAAGAACTTAACTTATTCCCACTAACAAAACGAAGGATAAGAGGTGACCTCATCGAAGTATTTAAAATCTTCAACGGATTTACGAACGTAGTCCCAGAAAATCTTTTCACGCTAGACCGGCCCAAGCTCAACTAGAAACAACGGATTTAAAATAAGCAGAAACGGTTTGTAACGAACGAAGCAAGTACTTCTTCACAAACCGTGTTGTAAACGTATGGAATGGGCTGCCGTCAGACGTAGTAAACTCAAATACAATAGAATCATTTAAAGTCGCCTCGATAAATATTTCATATCAAATCCCCGGTTGTCACTGTTTATCTCGGAATAATACCCTTTATCTCGCGGGCCTCTGAAAATTAGTCTCATTGCGTAAAATGATTGCGAGTCGCGTCTACACAACCCCTCCCACACGTCTCAGACAGCCCCGAGTAAACGGTCACTACTACAACTTTTGACCTGTGACGGGCTGTGGTTCAGTAAGGGCCCTGTCAGTTAGTGACCACCATCGGGATTTATATACCAGGGGTCACTGCTGCAGGGGGCATTGAAGTGCACAGCGTCCTACTTGGAAAGTGCACTACCGCAGTGGATTGAAACGGAGCTGGGGCCTGATTGACTGCTGCCTCCCAAGAAAGCGCCAGGCAAGGCTGCCGCACCACCCCTGAACTTCCACACTGAGCCTACACCAACACTACATTAGACCTCATAACACACACAGATAGCCCCGAGTTAACGGTTACCACTACTACTCGCGACCTGTGACGGGCTGTGGTTCAGTTAGGGTCCTGTTAGTTAGTGACCACCATCGGGATTTAAGGTACCAGGGGTCACTGCTGCAGGAGGCATTGAAGTGTACGGCGTCCTACATGGAAAGTACACAATCCGCAGTGGATTGAACGGAGCTGGGGCCTGATTGACTGCTGCCTCCCAAGAAAGCGCCAGGCAAGGCTGCCGCACCACCCTTGAACCTCCACACTGTGTTCACACCATTACAAAACCCCAAAATAACATGACCTATCTATCAAGCACTAAACCTACCCCCACAAACTAGTAGTAGTTAGCCATAGATTACAGCTTTCAACTTTCCTCACAAATTCCATGCAGTTTCTCTATATTGCATGGTATCACTTCTTTTCCAGCCAGCTTCGGCTGGAGGGATGGGTGGGTGAGGAGGAGCCTTCTACTTCCTATCCTTTCTCTCTTATTATCTAGTTAGTGTAGTATAGTTAAAGCAAACAGTCTTGTAAGGACCTATCGGTCTGTTGCTGTTTGTGTTTCCTTTGTATTCCTTTGTATTTTGTATATTCCTCCTCCTCCTCCTCCTCCTCCTCCTTGATAACCTTCATGACAGGTAACTTTTCTCAGGTGACTTATTTACCTGACACATGATGTAACGAAGAAATATAGATGCTTAAAGTAATCGTCCAGACCCATTTTTTTTTTGCCTAATTATGTTGAATATTCAAAACACCTAATCCACCAAAAATAATTGATTTCCAAGCCTTATTTCCGTAAAAACACGACTTTTGTAATAAGCGCGCGAATTTTTTTTTCTTCCCTCCAACAGGGCTACGAATATTAGTGATGACGTCACAGGAGGAGCTCCAATGTAAACAACAGTCTTCTGCCTGTGTGACACGTGTCAGCAAATGTGATGATGAGCGATTGTACTTCGGTGTCAGACAGTAAATCTGTCGGTGTTACAGATCTAGAGTACGATGCTCAATCTGAGACCGAAATAAATGACGCTGCTCGCGTATATGAGGAAAACGAACCTCAGATTGTGATGGGAGCCCAACCCTATATGTTTGAACCAGAATACGAGGCGGACGAACAGATGTTAGCGGCAACAACAACCCCTTACACACAACAACCCCTTACACACAACAACCCCTTACACACACAACCCCTTACACACAACAACCCCTTACACACAACAACCCCTTACACACAACAACCCCTTACACACACAACCCCTTACACACAACAACCCCCTTACACACAACAACCCCTTACACACAACAACCCCTTACACACAACAACCCCTTACACACAACAACCCCTTACACACAACAACCCCTTATACACAACAACCCCTTACACACAACAACCCCTTACACACAACAACCCCTTACACACAAAAAAAACCTTGCACACAACAACCCCTTACACTCAACAACCCCTTACATACAACAACCCCTTACACACAACAACCCCTTACACACAACAACCCCTTACACACAACAACCCCCTTACACACAACAACCCCTTACACAAGTATGTTACACGCCAGTCCACCCCATTTACTACCACACGCCAGTCCACCACACTTCCTACCACACCCCAGTTCACCCCATACACCCCGTCTCCTACCACACCCCACCCACACCCAGTCCCAGTCAACGCTCCCGCCACACCTGCCCCCCCGGTTGGAGCCCTCACGCCAACACTGGTGGGAGTGGGAGTCTTGGTGGTGATAGTGATGGTGGTGACGCTGTTTGTGTGGAGGAGGCGTCGAAAAGGTCAGGAAAACACAACAGCATCCGGTGAGTGAGTGAGTGAGTGAGTGTGTGTGTGTGTGAGTGTGTGTGGTGAGTGTGTGTGTGTGTGTGTGTGTGTGTGTGTGTGTGTGTGTGTGTGTGTGTGTGTGTGTGTGTGTGTGTGTGTGTGTGGTGAGTGTAGCACTACAAATCCTTGCAAATTTCAACTTCCCGTTCCAATCTACCCGAGTCCGCCGCACTAATCTTTTCAACACATTTAACGTTGTCGTATCAGTCGGAAACGTGTGCAAACTTTTCTGGAAAGGCACAGCTGTCTTGCTGCACCCATAAAGGATGCATGCATGTGGCATATCGCAAAAAAAATCTATCAGAAACACCCAAAATTCTTCAAGTACTATATTTATCTCTTGTGTTTACGTGCTTCTGGATCAGCGCGGGAAGAGGAGGTTTCCACTTGTGACGTCACCGAGCCGTGGCGCATCGTCTGCAAGCCTTGAGGAGCGTTTTGAGAGCTCCGGGAATTTGCAGATTTTGAATGCGGATTATTTAAAAACGGCTGACTGGATGCAAAAAGTGACAACATAGTGTTGATATACTCGCTAATGGCTATAATTTGATTGCATTAAATCAGGAATGATGAAATGGTCTGGACGATTACTTTAAGACATGTATACTTTTTTTTCTCTCCTTAGTTTTTCCTTATCGTGTGAATCTTAATGTGATTTGTCAGTGATGGAGGTTTTTCTGTGAGTCTGAACATTGATGAAGTTTGCATTGGGTTTGTATAAGGATTGTGCAAATTTTCCACGCCAACACTTTAAGATACATGTTGTTGGTCAAGGAATTTGAGGGAAATTAAAAGAAACCTTGTTGAAGGGTGCTGGTTATGAGAGAGAGAGAGAGAGAGAGAGAGAGAGAGAGAGAGAGAGAGAGAGAGAGAGAGAGAGAGAGAGAGAGAGAGAAGAGAATAGAGAGAGAGAGGGGAGAGAGAGAGAGAGAGAGAGAGAGAGAGAGAGAGAGAGAGAGAGAGAGAGAGAGAGAGAGAGAGAGAGACCTAAGCTGCACTTTCCTTCTTGCCTTGCTCCTCACATAAGAAATAGAAAAACAACTCCATCACTGTCAGGAATCAAGTATGGTTTGTTTTTTTGTTTTACACTGAGTTCGATCACTGTCTTTGAACTGCTTTAGGAAGACACGCATGGCAGGGACGGATAGGTAATGCTTTGGCACCGACGGATGTCCCCAGGTGTCCTTGTCTCCCCAACCCTTGATATGGCATCGCTCACTTGGCACTCAGACTTGGCAAAGACAGGACACGGTGGCACTGCTTGTTGCCCCCGATTAATGGCTCCTCCTCCTCTTCTTCCTACTATTACTTCTTTTTTTCTACCCTCTCCTCCTCCTTCTCCTACTTCTGCTCCTACTGCTTTTTTCCTCTTTTTGTTTCCCCTCCTCCTGCTCCTATTCCCTCCTCCTCCTCCTCCTTCTCCATCTAGACACTATATACAGAGATATGACGCCGGAGAGACGCTGCCGGCGCGAAGAAGTAAACGTTAGCAGGACGAGGATTGTTGGGTATGATGAGAAAACTGTTTATGGGTCTTGGACTTGTTCCACGCCGAGGGGTGCTTCCCCGGCAGCTTGCAGGTCTTTGTCTTCGCCTCGGAGGCCTCGTCAGGCTGGTCATTCTCCGAGGGCTCCGTGGTACCAAGGAGTTGTTCCATATACTCGGCGATCTCAGAGGATCCAATGCGAGCCCCAACAGAGCCGACGCTCATGGGCTCGTCGTGCTCGTAGGCAGGGTTGAAAGCCGCGTAGGTGTTCAGCTCCGCGACCGTGTGGTGGAGTGGCTCGTCTCCCCTCGAGGACATGCACGCCATCCTGTCTGACGGAAGCGCGCAAAGGGTGTCCTGCTCCCGCTCGGCGCTACCCACACCGGAGACACCTTTGAGGTCATAGTAGCTCCTGTTCTGTGAGGAAGAGGGCACAGGCCCGCTGAGGTCTCCCAGCTTGTTGGCGCCGTTGTTCCTAGAGGGAGAGTAGCCAGAGTAGTGAGAGTTTGTCATGGAGCGGCCGTCACCTTCATCTCGCCGACTGAGCTCAGAGACGATGTTAGATTGGGGCAACCCCGCGAAAGTCTCTAAGCCAACGCCCATGGTGGGGACTTGTGGGTGGGCGGACACCCAAGGCTTGGGACCAAACCTTTTAGGCGGGATAGGCGGCGGCTTTGGTTTGAAATCAGGCTTTGGAGGAAGTGCCAACTGATTGTCTTCAGCAAGGGATAGCTTGTCGAAGTTGCCGAAACTGTCTTCCGAGGCTGACTTGCTCTCGGTATCGGCGTGGTCCCCGGCAACGATGGGCTGCGCGGCGGACATAAGCAGCTTGGAGAGCGGCGGGGCGAGGCCAAGGCCCAGATTCCTTTCGTGGTAAACTTCACTGATAGGCATTTCCCTGTTCAGGCGAGACATCTGAGTGACGATGATGTGGTCCTGGATGCTCTTGTGGCCCATGTGGCTCATCTTCATGGACATCTCGTCGCCTGAGCGGTAATTGTAGAGTGAGTCGTTCTCGTGGATCGTCGCCGCGTGGTTGGTTCGTGGACGCAGCAGCTTACTAATGGAAGAGTCGAGCTGTACCTCCGGCATCTTCCTGACGGCTACCGCCGGGCGAGCCTCGACGACCTCGGCTGCGGGGGTGGGCAACAAGGTGGCGGTAGAAGTGGACGCTTGACTCTCTGCTGCCTCGCTGGACAATTCTCGTTCACTGCTGCGGTCACGGCGACCACGTGC
The DNA here is from genome assembly GCA_016584305.1 of Chionoecetes opilio. Taxonomy (NCBI): domain Eukaryota; kingdom Metazoa; phylum Arthropoda; class Malacostraca; order Decapoda; family Majidae; genus Chionoecetes; species Chionoecetes opilio. Next base: position 80,773 of record JACEEZ010014648.1, on the reverse strand, counting down.
CCCGCCAAGACTGGGGCGACCCACCTCTGTGCGGACGCTGAGGCGGTCCAACGTGTCCATAGTGGATCCCTTGCTGAGCCTCAAGGTGGCGGCGCTACTCACTGTAGTGTACACGCTGCGCACTGTGCCCGTCCGTCGCGGCCCGAAGTCTGAGTCTGAACTTTGTGACTCAAACCCGGAGGATGCTTGGGAGTTGCTCTTATTGATGGTGACATATTGAGGTCGCATGAACCCGGCACATACATAACTGACTCTGCTGTGCGTGGGAACCGGATCTTTAGGAGGGACTACGGGCTTGGCCAGCGGCTGGCGGCGCACCGTGGCCTGGCCGCTTTCCCAGTCCGTCATGCTGCTGGTGCTGCTCGAGCTGTCAGGGCGCTTGCCGCCGCCGTCATTCGCCGGGGACGCCGAAGTGTACATGGAACGGATCTTGTTTTGGTGGGCCAGCGTGAGGGAGAGGCAGGGGGAGGGATGGGGCGAACCAGTGTCGCTGGGAGGCCCATGGGCCTTTACGGAAAGCTTGAGAATACTTGGCCACGAGATCCACGGGTGAAGGAGTAAAAGCGGCTTCGCTCTCCCGCCCCTTCTGTTCACTGGTAGACGCCCGTGCCCCGTCAGGCTCGCCACGATTCCTAACGCAGCTGGAAAAGGCGCCGCGACCCAACAGTACAGGAGCGGGCCGATGAGGCAGGAGGGGCTGTGAGGGAGGCGGTGGTGGTGCAGCCACAGACTCATCCTCGTCATCCGAGCTGACGAGGGACTCGAGGCTGCTGCTGGAGTCCACACTCAGACTTTTCGGCGCGTCTTGGGTGTCTGAAATATTCCCACATGTGACTTAAAAAGGAACGCTATAATATTACTAATGATGATCATAAGGTGACAGTCCAACCAACTATATCAGGAACAGAAGCTTTATGAAGAACTACATGTAATAAAGAGTACACTCACAGTGGTGCGTAAAGGCGCGACTCCACCAAGGCAACATTTTGGCAACATGTGGCATGCTACATTGTCGCATACGCCAAGTGTGTTTCAACCAGTTCAACAGAAGGCAACATGTAGCATGCGACTGTGTGGCATGCGACAGGTGGCAACATGTTGCCGTATAACCTGACGCATGCGACAAGATTTAGCCTGTTGCCTAGTGTTGAACGCCTTCCCACCAGTCGCGGAAAGGATTCGATGTTGAAAGCAACAAGATGAATTGGTCTCAAGAAAAAAACGTAGAATTTATAGAAGAATATAGGAAATTTGCGGTTTTATGGGATATACGCTTGACAGATTACAAGAATAACCATGCTAAACTAGATGCACAGCTGGCTCCCCACTGTGACGGACGGACGGACAGACAGACAGACCGCCCTCTTATTATTATAGTATAGATAATTATTATTATTATTATTATTATTATTATTATTACTGTTGTAGTAATAATAGTGGTAATAGCAGTAGTAGTAGTCTATATACACTTATAGTAAACTTACCTTAACTACATCTCGTAGTGCTTCGATGATTGCTTGGCATACTTCCGGCACAGTCCTTGAAATAGTCGTTTCAGAAATTCTGAAGAGGTACATGAGAGATGTATAACTTTCTCCAGTAGCTAGGAAGCGCAATGTCACTAAAAGTCTGATTTTAGGTGGTGCGGCTTCCCGGTAATTTGTGTCACTCTTCCTAATCCTGGGACTCACTTTGTCGGGAAGGTAATTGAAATCTTCCAAAACTCATCCTTGAAAAGTTCTTGACAAGTGATTGGTCATCGGCAAGTAATTTTTCAATAAAATCCTTTTGAGCAATGTTACTGCCCATAAAAAGTTCTCTCTTCCACCATCGGTGATTTCTTTTTTTTTCTTTTTTGCGACACAGCACTAGATATGCAGCAGCAGCGACCGTCTGCTGAGACATCGTGTTGACCACTGGCTTAGTTTTTGTTGAATTGGTGGAAAAGGTTTTGTGGTATTCAACAGTCAACATAGGATGTAGCATGCTACAAGCAACAACGATGTTGCCTTGTCGCAGGCAGCATGTCTCCTGGTTGAAAGCCGCATTCAACATATTTGTTGAAAGCCAGTCAAGTCGCATGCTACATGTTGCCTGTGTTGCCTTGGTGGAGTCGCGCCTTAAGACTCTTTTGTTTCGCAGTCAACTTACCGATGAGCGCCAGGAGGGCCTGGTGTGCGAGCAGGATGTTGCGTTTGTTGGCCTGTTTGCCCGTGCGCAGCGTGACCTCGTCGCACCCCACCTCCATCAGGTCGAAGCCTGCGGGGGAGCAAGAATCAATGTTATTTTAAGAACGCTTATTTTACTTCACGTCTCAGTTCCTTCTAATGTCGAGGAACACTATAAGTTAACTACCAAAGATAACTATAACTATCAAAGATCCAAGTTTGAAATAATTGGAAGGATAAAAACATTGACCTTCGTAAAGATCCAAATGTATATTGATCCAGACCACTAACCTGTTATATCTTTAAGAACTTTGATATTTAATTCTAATTTCATATACCATTACTTTCTTTTTTCCATCTGTTATCAAATCCTTCTATAATTATCTATCTTCCACACGTAGTAATAACATTTTGTTTTGTACTAACTTAGCTTTTTTTCATAAAGCCTAACATGAATTCTATATATCTTTCATAACATCCCGTTTCTCTTACATTTTCTTTCCTTCTATTTCTCTGATAACGCTGCACTTGCCGTTTTTATCTATATTCATACAATGACATCTACTAAAGGCATCCCTTCTTATAAATTCCAATGTAGCCTCCTCTCCTCTCACCCAAAGTAACTGATACCTGGTATTATTAACTGGTAATCGATGCTTACCTCTCACCCTTCTCTCCCTCACCCTCCTTGCCTCTCACCCTCCTCTCCTCTCACCCTTCTCTCCTCTCACCCTCCTCTCCTCTCACCCTTCTCTCCTCTCACCCTCCTCTCCTTCCACCCTTCTCTCCTCTCACCCTCCTCTCCTCTAACCCTCCCTCTCTCACCCTCCCTCCCTCACCCGTCACTCACCCAGGGAAGCCAACAGTTCGTGGCAGCCGTTCACCCGCCACAGCTTCACAAGGACAGGCACTTCGATGGATTCACTCTGCAGGTCTTTCACGGCGAATTGGGTGATCACGCAGCGCATCACCGAGATCACGTCCTTGGCGTATTCAGGCGAGTACAGCAGCTTGGAGACCGCCTGCAGCGACGTCTGTGAGAGTCCTGTTGGAAGAGGGTGAAGTTCAAAGAAGGGGTAATGATGTGGAAATTATAAGAACATATAACATAAGAAAATAAGGAAGCTATAAGAGGCCGCGAGACCTACACGTTGTAGTTCCTGTAAACATATACGTGGTAGTTCCTGTGAAATTATGTGGGGATGTGTGTAAGAACATGACACTAAAGAATATAAGTTATCGCACACACCACATCACATTATCCGTGGTGCAGAATTACGAGAACATTTCAGTATTACAAAATTTAATGTGGGGACAACTTTTTATAATGTTCATGCGCTCCAGTGTATTACGGTAGCCTTGGGACTTACCCAGCAGCAAAGTATATAAACTACTATAAGTAGGAGCACGGGTGGCTCGATTTCAAGTGGTGCGCGCCCGAACGTTCTTCTCTTAAAAACCGTGACGTCACGCGTTGAGTTATCTCCCGCCGCCCGGTGTAGCGATCTCACCAGCTATCTTTTGCCCGAGTAGCTACACTGCACCAATACGCACTGAAACACTGCTCCCTGGGTGAATAGTTGTTTGACAATGTATACCAATTCTGATCCTGGGTAAAACATGGTGGAAGCATTGAATGTAGAGTAGTAATCAAAGCAGAACATAGAACATTTCAAGTGAATGTGCCTTTGCCTAGAACACTACCTACCCTACCCGTATACTGAAACACTGCTCCCTGGGTGAATAGTTGTTTGACAATATAGTACACGTATACCAATTCTATTCTTGGGTAAAACGTATATATTGTCAAACAACTATTCACCCAGGGAGCAGTGTTTCAGTATAAGGGTAGGGTACGTAGTGTTCTAGGCAAAGCCACATTCGCTTGAAATGTTCTATGTTCTGCTTTGATTACTACTCTACATTCAATGTTTCCACCATGTTTTACCCCAAATCTGAATTGGTATACATTGTCAAACAACTATTCACCCAGGGAGCAGTGTTTCAGTATACGGGTAGGGTAGTATTCTAGGCAAAGACACATTCGCTTGAAATTTTCTATGTTCTACTTTAATTACTACTCTACATTCAATGCTTCCACCATGTTTTACCCAGGATCAGAATTGGTATACATTGTCAAACAACTATTCACCCAGGGAGCAGTGTTTCAGTGCGTATTGGTGCAGTGTAGCTACTCGGGCAAAAGATAGCTGGTGAGATCGCTACACCGGGCCCCGGCACCACGGCTGCATATTTCCCAACTCTCTATGTAAGAAATGATGCGAGTTCAGTAGGATATTATTTCCAAAGAAATAGGCTCATAATATTGAAATACTATCTGATCTGGTACATAGCACTGTCCCTGTTGCTGGGAACTCCCAGAAGGATGCAGCTAAACCATACTTGTGTTTACCTAACTCCATCTTTTGACTCACGAACCTAACCCAACCCCACGCTTTAACCTCCTAACTAAAGCCAAATCCTCATTAAAAAGTATCAGTTGCAAGGGAAGAACAGAGGCGATGCAGGTCACATGAGGAAGAAGAGTGTGGCGGACGTAAACACTTGTCTCTCGCCTCCGTATAAACAACATGTCATGATCTCCAAAAGTAATGATTTGCGACGGAAGCTCATAGGGTGAATGTTTCTTAGAATCCAATAAAGTAAACAGAAACTACAATCCAATTGTGTAGGGAATTCTGGTCCTTGTGTAAAATAATACCGGAATGAGGTGTGGAGTGGTGGAGGTGGTAACGCACAGCACCCTGAGATGGTTTGGCTACCTGGAAAGAATGGGTGAGGGAAATGACAAGACAGATATATAAGAATGTAACAGATAGGATAGAGGGTTGGAGCCAGAGCTGGGCAGTATTTAAATACATTTGTATTTAAATACGTATTTAAATACACTTGTGTATTTAGAAATGTATTTATAAATACATTGGTTGTCATGTATTTAAATACAGTATTTAGATACTTTTATGAGTATTTAAATACATTGTATTTAAATACCCATAATATAAATGTAAATAATTTTTCACAGTTAATTTGGCCATAAACCCGCCCAACTATCTGGCAATGCTGATGTTACAGTGAACCAAGGTTTCCGCTTTCAAGGAATTTTTCTTATTTTAGGAAATTTAGGCCTGAGAAGGAAATTTCTAAGGAAACCAAAAATCTAAGGAAATCCTAAGGAAATCCATTTTTTTTCGGACATGTTAAAATTTGTGTATATTTAAAATGTATTTACAAATGTATTTAAATACAATTTATGTATTTAGTATTTAGTGTTTATATACATTCATAAAATGTATTTAGTATTTAGTATATAAATACATTTCTCCCATGTACATTCAATGTATTTAGTGCCCCACTCTGGTTAGAGCACAAATGTAGAGAGAGAGGATGGGTGAGTGAGAGGACTGGAGTGTGCAAGGACGAGATGCATGCACAGGTGGAAATGGAGACTCTTCCTCCCTGTGTAATCACAAGAACAACTGTTATATGTTACTTCTTCTTCTTCTTCTTATGTTATGATGCACGCAATACAATCTACATATATTCATAGACGTCTGATAATAGAAAATACCACACAGGGACACAAACAACATGTTTTTTTCACTCCTGTTTTGTAAGTAATTCCACAAACCCACCATATGTATACGCGCTCAAGCCCACTGTTTACATGTCTTACTCAACGCGTCACGTCACTGTTCCAATAATGAAAAATTAAGAGTCTCGTGCTCCTACTTATAGTAGTTTATATACTTTGACCCACCAGGGCCTGTAAGGAGGCGGAACACTGGGTGAGCCTCTCGCCGGGATCACTCTGCGGGAAGAACACGCTGCTGAAGATGCGGTTGGCCGCCGGCTCAAACCTGAAGCCCACGCTCATTAACGCTCATTAACAGGTCTTTCCAGCCCAGCACGTTGCCCACCTTGTTCTCGATGGACTTCTGTGCGGTATACATGGCGTTGCGGTGCCCTCGGTGGATCCGCTGCAGGCTTTCTCCACCTGGAAGAACATAAGGAAGCTACAAGAGTCCGCGAGACCTACACGTATTAGTTCCTGTAAGAGAACAGAAAATTGATTGATTGATTTAATGCCTAAAAAGGTGAATGTGCCAGACATCAGAAGTCATATGACACTATGGCAAAGCATATATAGGGGAGGGGTTAAAGAATAATAGTGAAAAGTTCTAAAGCTTTATCTGGCTCTAGTCAGACCTCACCTAGACTATGCGGTTCAGTTTTGGTCTCCATATTACAGGATGGATATAGCCTTGTTAGAAACAGTGTAGAGAAGGATGACCAAAATGATACAAGGGATGCGTAACTTTAGTTATGAGAAGAGATTGAAGTTATTAAAGTTATACCCACTCGAGAGACGCAGAGTAAGGGGCGATCTGATAGAAGTTTTTAAGTGGATAAAGGGATTTAATAAAGGAGAGGTAGGAAAAGTTCTTACGGCTTTTAACCAGGGTAGAACAAGAAGTAACGGATTCAAGCTGGAAAAGCGTAGATTTAGAAAGGAAATAGGGAAAAACTTGTTCACAAATAGGGTGGTGAATGAATGGAATGGACTCAGTAGACAGGTAGTTAGTGCGGAGTCATTAGGGAGCCTTAAAGAGGGGCTGGATAGGTTCATGGATGGGGATGAAAGGTGGATTTTTTTTTTTTTTTACATCACAAGGAACTGGCCAAGGGCACAACAAAAATGGGTAACACAAAGCCCGCTTAGTTGCCAGTCCCTATAAAGAAGACAGTAAGGGAATAAAATAAAAACAGAGGGGTAGGGCAATTTAGTTCGGGAGGTGTCTTGTTACTCTTTTTTTGAAAAGATTTAAGTCATAGGAAAGTGGAAAAATAGAAACAGGAAGAGAGTTCCAGAGTTTACCAGTGAAAGGGATGAAAGAGTAAAGATACTGATTAACTCTTGCATTAGGAAGATTGGACAGAATAGGGATGAGAATGAGTAGAAAGTCTTGTGCAGCGAGGCTGCGGGAGTGGGGGGAGGCATGCAGTTAGCAAGTTCAGAAGAGCAGTGAGCATGAAAATAACGGTAGAAGAGAGCAAGAGAAGCAACATTGCGGCGGTGATTTAAAGCTTGAAGACAGTCAGTCAGAGGAGAGGAGTTGATGAGACGAAAAGCTTTTGACTCAACCCTGTTTAGGAGAGCTGTATGAGTGGATCCTCCCCAAACATGTGAGACATACTCCATACATGGGCGGATAAGGCCCCTGCAGAGAGCAAGCAATTAGGAGGGAGAAAAAAAAGGACGCAGACGCCACAGCACACCTAACTTCTTAGAAGCTGTTTTAGCAAGAGATGAGATGTGAGATTTCCAGTTCAGATTTTTAGTAAAGGATAGTCCTAGAATGTTCATTGTAGAAGAAGGAGACAGTTGAGTGTCATTGAAGAAGAGGTGATAGTTATCTGGTAGGTTTTGTCGAGTAGATAGGTGAAGAAATTGGGTTTTTGAGGCATGAACAAAACAAGGTTTGCTTTGCCCAATCAGAAATTATAGAAAGATCAGAAGTTAGGCGCTCGGTGGCATCTCTCCGTGAATCACTTAGTTCCTGTTGAGTTGGACGTCTAATAAACGACGTTGAAAAATGCAGGGTAGAATCATCAGCGTAGGAGTGGATAGGGCTTTGAGTTAGACTTAGAAGATCATTAATGAATAATAGAAAGAGAGTGGGTGATAGGACAGAACCCTGGGAACACCACTATTGCATAGATTTAGGAGAAGAACATGTCCGTCTACAGTTTGCTGTAATAGAACGGGTTTGAAAGGAAAATTAAAATGAAGGTACAGAGAGAAGGATAGAAACCGAATGAGGGTAGTTTGGAAATTAAAGATTTGTGCCAGACTCTATCAAAAGCTTTTGATATGTCAAGGCAACAGCAAAAGTTTCACCGAAACCCCTAAAGGAGGTGACCAAGATTCAGTTAGGAAAGCTAGAAGATCGCCAGTAGATCGCCCTTTACGGAAACCGTACTGACGATCAGATAGAAGATTGTGAGCAGATAGATGCTTAAGAATCTTCTTATTAGTATAGATTCAAAAACTTTAGAAAGGCAGGAAGTCAAAGCTATAGGACGGTAGTTTGAAGGATTAGAACGGTCACCCTTCTTAGGAACAGGTTGGATGTGAGCAAACTTCCAGCAAGAAGGAAAGGTGGAAGTAGATAGACAAAGACGGAAAAGTTTGACCAGGCAAGGTGCAAGCACAGAAGCACAGTTTTTGAGAACAATAGGAGGGACTCCGTCAGGACCGTAAGCCTTCCGAGGATCTAGGCCAGAAAGGGCAAAGAAAACATCATTCCGAAGGATCTTAATGACAGGCATAATATAGTCAGAGGGTGGAGGAGAAGGAGGAACAAGCCCTTCATCAGCCAGAGTGGAATTTTTAGCAAATGTTTGAGCGAAGAGTTCAGCTTTAGAAGTAGATGAGACAGCTGTGGAGCCATCTGGGTGAAGCATAGGAGGGAAAAATGAAGAAGAAAAATTGTTAGAGATGTTATTAGCTAGATGCCAGAAGTCACGAGAGGAATTTGATTCAGAAAGATTTTGACATTTTCTATGAATGAATGAGTTTTTGGTAAGTTGAAGTAAAGATTTGGCATGATTACGGGCAGAAATATAAAGGGCATGAGTTTCAGGAGATGGATGCTTACGGTACCGTTTGTGAGCCACCTCTCTATCTCGGACAGCATGAGAACAAGCAGAATTAAACCAAGGTTGACGGGCTTTAGGATTAGAGAAAGTATGTGGAATGTACGCCTCCATGCCAGAGACTAAGACCTCAGTTATGCGCTCTGCACAAAGAGATGGGTCTTTGACATGGAAGCAGTAATCATTCCATGGAAAATCAGAGTAGTACTGCCTTAGGTCTTCCCACTTAGCTGTGTTGAAGTGCCAGAAGCACCTCCGCTTAGGTGGGTCCCGAGACGGTACCGGAGCGATAGGAGCGATAGGATATAGGATGTAGGTAGTGTTAGGTGACAAAACTACCACGTGTAGGCCTCGCGGCCTCTTGTACCTTCCTTATTTTCCTATGTTCTTATGTTCTTATGAAACGATGAGGGAAGGGGAAAGAACGGAATGTTACAGCAGGATGGTTAGATCAGATGTAGGATGTGGATTTGTTGGAGGAAGGAGGTTAAATTTTCCAGGGAGAAGGAGGGGGATTCCGGGAGAATGTCCGCAAGACAGGGAGGTCGGGAAAGGGAGGACAAATGAGGGAAGGAACTGGAACGGCCAAGAGTAAGATGGGGGCAGGATATTGCGTGCAGGCAGGCGTGCGAGAGCAGTCTCCCAACGTCTATTAGAGTGGTAAGGATTTGACCATGGAGAGATAGAGGGTTTGAGCAGGCGAAGTTTATTGGCAGAGAAAGTGATCCAGGAGGATTGCCAGCGGTCGAATAGGAAAGATTTAAAGGAAGGGTAGAAAAGTGTCACCAAACCTCAGAGCACATCGCCGTCAAGCCACGAACTCGACGCCATAGTATTTGATTAAAGAAATTGTGGATTCCATCATGAAAAGTTGCAGAAAAGCATAAATTTGGGAAATATGTTTAGCAAATGATTATTTCGGTAAATATATTTTTTTAACCCGTTGAAGACCATTACTAACAAATATTATGTAACCATGAAACTCCTTTGAAGGCGTCAGTTGTGAATTGCGGTTACTGTCTGTGAGTCTACAAAACGTGTCAAGAACTTTGTGTGTGGTTGAAGGTGAATGATGTGTGTGACTCATCAAGTGGAGGTTCACCCTGTGGGCGTCCCTGCATTTGTCCGGTGTCTTCAGTAGCTCACACAGCGCCTGCCCCATCAGCGCCACCTGCAGGGGAGATAGATAATGCAATGAGGAATATTAGACCAAACTTTAGTATGTGGAAAGTTAACTCATTTCCTTCAGTCCTCAGACCTAGACTGCCGTTCTTGTTGCTCTCGGGATTCAAGTAAGCGTAGTTTTCTCAGAACTCAAGATGTAAGATGATTCGTTATGTCAGCAATATGACATAGTTTATTTAATTGTAGTCTCCAAGGCCTTGCTGCTTGTTAATTTGACCTTTTTTCTTGACCAGCTTTGTTATGTCTCTATCCCTGACTTTGCGTGTGTCAATGTTTTCATCTGAATTTGTTTTATGTCTTTGTATGTGTAAGGGTGAGGGTTTTGCTGTGTTTGCGTCTGTCTGTTTGTTTGTGGTTTGGAGTTGTCTATGTCTAGATCCATTTTTCTCTAAGTTTGTCTGTCTGTCTGTCTGTCTGTCTATCTGTCTGTATATATGTCTGTCCCTATATCCATTTTTCTGTCTGTTTGTCTGTCTGTCTGTCTGTCTGTCTGTCTGTCTGTCTGTCTGTCTGTCTGTATCTATATCCATTTTTCTGTATGTTTGTTTGTCTGTCTGTCTGTCTGTCTGTGTGTCTGTCTGTCTGTCTGTCTGTCTGTCTCTATATCCATTTTTCTGTCTGTTTGTCTGTCTGTCTGTCTGTCTGTCTCTATATTAATTTTTCGGTATGTTTGTCTGTCTGTCTGTCTGTCTGAGTGTAGGATTCTTTGTGTTTGTTTATGTTTGTCTGTCTGTCTATTTTTGTTTTTCTTCTCTCTCTCTCTCTCTCTCTCTCTCTCTCTCGCTCTCGCTCTCGCTCTCTCTCTCTCTCTCTCTCTCTTCTCTCTCTCTCTCTCTCTCTCTTCTCTCTCTCTCTCTCTCTCTCTCTTCTCTCTCTCTCTTCTCTCTCTCTTCTCGCTCGCTCGCTCGCTCGCTCGCTCTGCTCTGCTCTCTCTCTCTCTCTCTCTCTCTCTCTCTCTCTCTCTCTCTCTCTCTCTCTCTCTCTCTCTCTCTCTCTCTCTCTCTCTCTCTCTCTCTCTCTCTCTCTCTCTCTCTCTCTCTCTCTCTCTCTCTCTCTCTCTCTCTCTCTCTCTCTCTCTCTCTCTCTCTCTCTCTCTCTCTCGCTCGTCTCGCTCGCTCGCTCTCTCTCTCTCTCTCTCTCTCTCTCTCTCTCTCTCTCTCTCTCTCTCTCCTCTCTCTCTCTTCTCTCTCTCTCTCTCTCTCTCTCTCTCTCTAATGTATAGCTATAGCCTGCAAGAAACATTTTCACTTCCCTTTTCAACACGGCAGATGCATTTCCTAACCTGTTATTATTTTTTCATACATCTGTAATGCCCTGATCCTTTCATCTTTCACTACCTTTTAACTACACCGAGATTCTACTACACCAACTACGTGCTTTTCTTCCCACCAATTAGCACGCAATCAAGCTGAATTTTCCACAACTCTCTATCCCTTGCCACTATTTTACATCAAACTTCGTAATTACACACTCACCGTTCATCCCTCTCAATTTGCTAACACCCATGACGAGAGAAAGTCCCTCTGTCACTCATTTCAAAATGCTACACTATATAAACAAGGCTAAAATATAAATATACATAAGTATGATTGGAGAAAAGGAACTACTATAAAGAGAAAGTACGGTTTTACAACTGTTACAAAAAAGATAAATGTAGTTTTGAATGATATAGGGCAAAAAATTTAATTCAAATCAATCCTGGCACCGTCCAAGCGATATTTTGTGATAAGCAGCTCGTCGTCGGTGTGTCGTTGAGGACGTTCCTGCGCTGGATAAACCTCCTCAGCCGACGTCTAGCTGGGTTGTAGTTGATCAGTCTTTTTTATGCTTATATCAAGACTAATCACCTGTCAAACTTGTTAGGGAGTTTTGGTCTTTGATACAATCCTTGGTCAAGATCACGGTTTTGAATAATGTTTAAGAATTCCTATGCGTTTTTTTATGGTACCGGAGTAAATGTTGTTTTTAGTTTTGAGCACGTTACGTACTATTACTTATTACTAAATCACGGTTGTGTCGCCCCTCACGGTGCCGTGGCTGTGGCAGTGGTTGCAGTGGCTGTAGTAGTAGTGGTTGTGGTAGTGGTTCTGGCAATCCCTGTGGTCGTGGTGTTGGTTGTCGTGGCAGTGGCAGGCCGAGCACTTCTGGCGGGGCGCTGTTACTGCCGCTGTTGTTGTTGGTGGTGTTGCTGCCACTGGTGACGTTGTTGACGCTGCTGTTGCCACTGCAGCCGCTGTTGTCGCTGCTGTTCCCGCCGTTGCTGCGCCACCTGCAGACGGGTGGCGATGGCGTCCTTGACGGCCGCCACCTGGGCTGGCGGGCCCCTGATGGTGACGGTCTTGGTGGTGGTGTCGGTGGGGGGCGGCACCGTCACCCTCACGCCGGGGTGTTCCTGCGCCAGCTTCAGGAGCGCCGCGCCTCCAGGACCCACCACGTGGCGCCGCAGGTCGGGGCAACTTCCACCACCGCCACGCACGCCGCCTGCCTCTGCCGCCGACGCTCGGCGGCCTCGCGAGTCTTGGCCTCGATGTCCTGCAGGTGCCGCGTCAGCTCCTTGGCGGCAGCGGACACCTGACTCTTGAGGCCCCGCAGCACCACCTCCTGCGACAGAGTGACGTGAGGAGGAGGCACGCGCACTACCAACGACGGGTATTGTTGACACAACTTATTCACCGTCTCGCCGCGCGGGCCGATCACGTGTCGGCGCATATTTGGGGCCACGGCAAGGACCGCGTCCACTGTGTCCTCCAGCCACGACTGTCCCACTGCGTCCCGGGGGACGTGTGGGGGAGGCACAGGGCCGCGGCGCTGCCTCCTGCTCTTGGAGGCAGGAGGCGGTGTTGTCTGCTTGCCCTTGACTGTCGTGGCGGTGTTGGCCTCCGGGGTGGCGTTGGCCTCCGAAGTGGTGGCCTCCACGGCCTTGGCGTTGGCCGGCTGCTTCTCAACACTATCCTTGTTAACAGTTTTCTTCTGCTTCTTGCGGCAGACGACCTGCCAGCCGGCGGAGAGGCCGTCGTCTTGTTCTTGGCCGTCAGGGACACGGTGGCGGCGGCGACGCACCTTCTTGCGCTGCGGCTGCTGGACGGGAGTCCCGGGAAGGTGGTCGCCGTTGTCCACGGATTTCATTAACTGTTGAGGCTCCAGCGATGCCTCTTGTGGGGCATCGAGGAGCGGTTCAGGGGGACAGGTTTCCTGAGGCACCACCAGGCAGGGCTCGGGCAGAACCTCGGCACTGTGCTCCTGGTGGTGGTTGGAGGCCGCTTCCGGCAGGGCGGGCGATCCCTGCTGTTCCGTCTTGACGTCGGGCACGAGCACCTCGCCGCTTTCCACGGCGTCTTTGCAGCGTGTCTTGCCGCAGCCGCAGCACTTCCTGCGACACAGCCTGGCGAGGGTCCTGAACGCCTTCTTCAGGCCGGCGCAACACCCGCACTGGGCTTCCTTGGATTCCTTGGTATCTTCAGTAACACGTCGTTCAGTCTTGGGAGTTCATGACCTAGACTTTCTATAACCACCAGTGTGCCTCGCGTTGACGTAGGTCCCCAATAATAAAAAATTCCTACAATCAGTTTGGAGTTAGTAAAATAGCAACAATCCTTTTTTGACACATACTCAATCACTCACACATCGTCACTACTAGTGTCTCTAACTCCAAGTTCACGCTGATTGGCTACTACAGTGTCTGCCTAGCTTCAAGCTGGCGTCAGTCCCGGGTCCCGGGGTTCCAATCTGTTCAACTCCAGCCTCACGTCAAGGAGCCTCTCACGCCACCGCCATCATCATCATCAGCAGCATTACACATTATTGCCCTATACTTATGCACCACTGAACAAATCCTGCCCTAGTGCAATACATATTCCCAAGGTGTTTTTCTCTCTCTTTCTCACCGATTTGTCTCTATTGATTGATTTTTCTGCCTTAATTATATATTTTTCCAAACTTCCCGCAATAATTCTTTGAAGAGCATGTGTATCGCCTTTCCTTCTTAACTAAATTGACTTGCAAGCTTTTGTTCATACCATTTTATTATCTTCTGGCTTTTCTCTCTCCTCACCTACAGATAAGATAATAGGCATTAATTCATTCATTGGTAGATTTCTCTATATTGTATCAGCCCAACACCCTTCCCCCAAAAAGATATAAGTAGGAAAAGGAATGGCTTAATCTACCTTTAATTGTGTTGTACCTTTTCGGCTGAAATAGGATTTCGGCTGAAACCGGATTTCGGCTGAAATAGGTGTCCAAGCTCGCTTCGCTCGCTTGGACACCTATTTCAGCCGAAATCAGGTGTCATATAGGCTTGTAAAATGTTTCCACGAATTCTTCTTCTTCTTCTTGTGACTACTTTTGTGGGCAACGGGTATACAGGTGTAAAGGAAGAAATTTGGCACAAAAGGTTATATTTCGTCTCTTAACTCATTTATGCAAGAACTATTCACTATATAAGAAACAAATAAGAGTTAATGTACGTCTAATGTATTTTTATTTACAGATTATACGCGTAAAACTGCTTATTTTAGGCTCTGCACTGTGCAGGCCATAAAAGTGTTGCCAAGTCATAAGTTACAGTTTGACGAAATAGTTTTGGCTTCGAAAGGGAAAGAAAAAGGCATAAATGGGGAAAAAAGAAACCATTGAGTTCATGTTAAATATTTTTATGTGCGTGTGTGTGTGTGTGACGGGAAATATGAGTCAAAAGGGGAGTTTTAATTTCCAAATAAGGATATTTTTATCAGGGTGATCTGGCAACTGTGTGAGTCTGGTTCGTGGTTGGGTGTTAGCCTTGCCTTGGCTTCTCAGAGGCTCGATAGTGTTAGGATATTAGTAGGATAGTGAGATAGTGTTGTCTACGCGTCCTACACAATCCTCCCGGCGTCCCAGAGTCCTACAGTGCCAGGATACGAGGTGGGAAGGATATTAGGATACCCGCGTAGGATTCTGGTGTAGGATGTTTTGACGTCTTGTTTTGAATTGTTGTGGGGGATTTTAAGGTGTTTTAGGGTGTGTGGGGTGTGTTTTAGGGTGTGTAAGGGTGTGTGGGGGTGTAAGGGTGTGGGAATCTGTGTATGGGGGTATGTAAGGGTGAATCAGGGTGTCAGGGTTGTGTGGGAATATGTTAGGGTGTGTGTATGTGTCAGGATGTGTGTGGGGTTGTGATAGCGTGTGTGGGGTTGTGGGTGGGTGTGTAAGGATGTAAGGGTTGTATGGGGATGTTTAAGGGTTTGTGTGTTGTGTTGGTTGTGTTTTAGGATGTGTTAGGGTATCCGTTGATTCGGGCCGCCAGTTGAAACAGGCCGCCTATAGTAGCATGCATACCCAGCAGACAGTATACTTTGTAGTTAAGGTAAGGTTAGGTTAGGTTAGGTTAGGTATACTTTGTGATTAAGGTTAGGTTAGGTTAGGTTAGGGATACTTTGTGGTTAAGGTTAGGTTAGGTTAGGTTAGTAGGTTAGGTATACTTTGTTGTTAAGGTTAGGTTAGGTATACTTTGTGGTTAAGGTTAGGTTAGGTTAGGTATACTTTGTGGTTAAAGTTAGGTTAGGTTAAGTTAGGTTAGGTATACTTTGTGGTTAAGGTTAGGTTCGGTTAGGTATACTTTGTGGTTAAGGTTAGGTTAGGTATACTTTGTGGTTAAGGTTAGGTTAGGTATACTTTGTGGTTAAGGTTAGGTTAGGTTTTATTAAAACCTATAAGGTTATGCATAAATGCATGCTTGATATGCATTTAATATAGGCGGCTTGATTCAACTGGCGGCCCGAATCAACTGTATCCATGTGTTAGGATATAGGGTGTGTGTGGGGCTGTATTTTAGGGTGTGTGTATGTGTCAGGATGTGTGTAGGATTGTGATAGTGTGTGTGGGTGGGTGTTAGGATGGGAAACAGGAAGGTTCGACGGAATACGTTTTCGACGACACCGTCGAAACTTCCAAGTCATTTATTTACGGTGATACACAGGCGACAGGTGTGTTGCGAGGTCATACAGGTGTGTAGTGACAGGTGTGGTGTATGTGGTAGAGCGAGAGAGGTTAAGAGTGAGGTGTTAGCCCACCAGTGTGTGTGTCTGACCTAAAGAGCGAACGCGCAGTTCTCGTCCACTATAACGGCGTCAGCCCCGTACCGCCGCGGCCACGGGTACGGCGCGGGCCACAGTGGTTCATAGAAGCTAATCTCTGGGAAGCGGGACTCAAACCTAGGATCAGCGCATCAAGGTATACCCTCGGTACGTCTCTGTAGTATTCAGTGGGAGACACTTACGAAAACACGTCAAAATATTCCATTTACCGGCATTAAACTATGATGTCATATATTTCAGGGAGAATATTACGCTGCAAGGCTAATATGGCGGCAATGTATTATCGTCCACCCTATATTTATCAATAGCAATACTCCTATTGTCACTAATAATTGTCACATAAATAAGGTATTTAAGGGTAAATCTCGCCTTATTTCCCATTAAATAAGTCTATATGGAAGTGAGCTAACTCTAATTTTCTCTACGTGTTAAACCACTCTCTATCTAAAAATAACATTGGAAGTGAGCTACTCTTAATATGTCTGTATATCTGGGATAATAAATAAACATGGCCGCCCAGTGGTTCCTGAACGCTGATTGGCTGACAACGTAGCTAGGAACTATTATGGACAATAAGCAGTTTTACGTGTATAATCTGTAAATAAATACATTAGACATACATTAACTCTTATTTGTTTCTCAGATAGTGAATAGTTCCTGCATAATTGAGTTAAGGACAATAAGCAGTTTTACGCGTATAATTTGTAAATAATAATACATTAGACATACATTAACTCTTATTTGTTTCTCAGATAGTGAATAGTTCCTGCATACATGAGTTAAGAGACGAAATATAACCTTCTGTGCCAAATTTCTTCCTTTGCGCCTGTAGCTTCCTTTCCTCCATTCGTGGAGTAAACATTTTACAAGCCTATATGACAGATTCACCAATCTATTTAGTACCAAAGAATGAATTCGGCATAAATAGGTGTCCAAGCTCGCTTCGCTCGTCTAGATCAACATGTGGCATGTTTTCTTTAGTAATATTATTTTACTGGTTACTTTACTTTCAGTAGACAGACAGTATTTTAAGGTAAGGGTATTGAAAAAGTTGACTTTAGCCTGTGCGAGCTTGGACACGTTCCACATCTTTACTGTGGACGTCTATTTCCTAGTTATGTTTATTTCATTCCACATTTATTATTGTGTTTATTTCATTCCACAGTTATTATTGTGTTTATTTCATTCCACAGTTGTTATTATGTTTATTGCATTCCACAGTGTTTAATGTGTTTATTTCATTCCACAGTGTTTAATGTGTTTATTTCATTCCACAGTGTTTATTATGTTTATTTCATTCCACTGTTTTTATTATGTTTATTTCATTGCACAGTGTTTATTGTGTTTATTTAATTGCACAGTTTTATCGTTTATCATGAACAGTTTTATTAGTTTATTTCATTCCAAACGAAAAAAGATGAGTAACAAATAAAGACACACAGCTGCAGGGGCCCGCCAGTCACGTTCAGGGGGTCCTGTGGAGCGCCGTGCATGGTGGTTTGTTTCATGTTTTCCTGCCAAGCAGGCTGCCTGCGATATCCCACATTTCACAGTGTTGCTGTTTATGTTACCTCCCGTCGCTACTGTCACAAACAATTTCCTTACCACCCCACGGAGAACTTACTGTTTTGTGTCGCCTTTCCATCACGCAAACTCTTCAACACGCAAGTTTATGATCACATCGCAGACTATACTGACTTTGGCTTATTTTTGCAATTTATCTTTTTGTTCTTTCGTGGCGCGTTGGTGTAGCAGACCGTTACCTTTACTAATTATTCAGTTCTTTGTCTGTCTTTACTCATACGTAGGAAAGAAAATTCATGGTTGATATGGTTGATATGGACGCCCTGAATCTGCAAGTCCCAAAGCTTCGCACTCGACCTTGCATATGTGTCCGTTTTTGCCATGGTTGAGTAATTATAATAGTAATAATAATAGTAATAGTAATTATAATGATAGTAATAATAGTAATAGTAATAATAATAATTGCAAGACTTCCAGGCCGAGGGAGCCAGCCAGGCGGGTGCTGGGTGAGGCTTACACGTGGTGGTCTGGTTTGAAGAATTACGAACCCAAACCTACGAGTCATACTTTCCGGTGCTTGTCAATAGGAAATAAGGTAATTGAGTGGCGTGGGAACTCAATTTATTTTCTATTTTGGATAAAAACTTAAAAGACGTAAGAATATAAAGGTGCTCCTGTCCCTCGCCCTCCACCTCAGGATTAATTAGTTTATCCATAAAGCAACGATTGACGTTATAACTGTAACAGGCCATTGCCATATGTGATAATGACCTCAAAGAAGATATAATGATAAATATTACTAAGGCTTAGAGCTTTCTTAAACATCAATCACTGCAAAGAAGATATAATGATAGATATTACTAAGGCTTAGAGCTTTCTTAAACATCAATCACTGCAAAGAAGATATAATGATAGATATTACCAAGGCTTAGAGCTTTCTCAAACATCAATCACTGCAAAGAAGATATTATGATAGATATTACCAAGGCTTATATCTTTTTTAAACATCTATCACTGAGTGTCCAGAAAGCCGCACCTCCGCCTTGCTACGAGTGTACAAGTGCAAGATGCACCTAGCTGAACTATTAAGTAAACACAATATTCTATTACTATACAACTAGCCCCATGGCACGACACCGCGGTGAGTGGAAGAGTTGATGAACTAGTCATCTGATCCGAGCAGCCGTGTCCAGGGCGCGCACATTAACTAGTTTAAACTTGATACGGGCCTTTTAGAGGAAAAGGGAAAATTTTTTTATTTTTTTTTGGGATAAAAACTTGGGAATTAAGGGTCCCTTCCCCCCCCCCGTTTTGTTTTCCATAAAGAAAATTATTTAAAAAATGAAACGGGATTCCATATGTAAAAATGATAAGAAAAAAAATATAAAATTTACAGCTTGGGGAAACCCCATGCAAAAAAGTAAATGTGTTTAAAGGCCCAACTTCTTAAACTCCCCTGAAAAGAAATAAAATGATGGAATTAAAACCTTTTTTTTTTTTAAAAAAACAGCAAAGAATTTTAATTATTTCCGGGTTTTTAACTTTTTAAATTTATCAGGGGGGGCCAGAAAACCGACCCCGCCTTTTACAAAAAAATTTTTTAAATTTAATCCAACAAATTTTTTTCTAAAAAACCCCGGGGGGGGGGGGGGGGGGGGGGGGGGGGACTCAAACCCCTCCCAACCAAGGGGAAATTGGGAACTATCTTAAACCTTCCCCCCCCAAAGGGGCGCCCTGGGTGTACAAGTGAAAGGCAAAACCCAAAACCCCGGCCCCCCCCCTTTAATTTATTATATATTTATTAAATTCATTACTATTACTATTTTTTCTAACCCAAAACCCCCAAAAAGGGACACACATGCAGGTCGAGTGCGAAGGCATGGTTTGATAACCGTTCTTGTCCGAGCAGTTTTTTTTGGGTTCCGGGGCCGACACAAGTTAATGGTGTTAATGTTAATGGAATGGATTATGAAAGCCCCGGGGGAGAGGGGAAGGGGGGGGTCGTCGAGTCCTTAGGTGGTGGGGGAAGCTTTAAAAAGGAGGAGGGGGGGGGGAGGGAGGCAAGGAGGGAGACGATTACATTGGTGACTAAAAGATGTAACTATCGCAAATTTTAAAAAAAAACAGGCTCCCGAGTGTGTGTGGTGTGGTGTGTGTTGGTGTGTGTTTTTGTGGGTGTGTGTGTGTGGTGTTGCCCCCTTTTTTCCTTCCCTTGTACACGGCTGCAATAATAGAAATAACCTAACCGAAACTTCCCGTCACCCCGGCGGGAAAAAAGGTTTGGCTACCAGATTCTCGGGGTGGCGGTGGGGTGGATGGAAGTCTCCATATGTTCCCAGATAAAGTGTTTTTTGGGATCATTGGATTAGTCTTAAAAAACATGAAAAAACTATGGTGAGAAAAAAAATTTTCCCTCAAAGAGTTGGTGATGGTTTGCTCGTGATCGTCGCGGTGGCGTCACTGCCTTCCTCAGGGGCGTCTTGGCAGGACGCCTCGACCAGTGCCTTGAGGGTGTCTGAGCGAGGCCACCGTGAGAGAAGGACTGCTGGATCGCCCATGACGTCACACCATCTAGTTCTCACCGCTCCGCTCCCCGTACGAGTTTACCTACCTAATATAATGTTTATCAGTATAAAAGATATACTGTTATCTTCGGAAATGTTTGTTCTATAATATTATCAAATAAAAAACCGTAAAACACACAAAATAAATGCTATTATGAGACTTTCAAGAAATATGCATGAACTTAAAATCTTCGCCATTAAATATTTTGCGAGTAAACTTTTTTCATGGAAAACATCAATAGAAGCGGAATTTGAATTTGCTTTCCATTGATATATTTCGTTTAGTGATAAATGAATTAGCAGAATGCATAAATTAGCGTTAACTAAATATAAAAATCATGAAATCGTGCAATTTCCTACTTAAGATACGTTTATCAGTATAAAATATACAGTGTTATCTTCGGAAATGTTTGTTCTATTATATTATTAAATAAGAAACCGTAAAACATACAAAAGAAATGCCATTATGAGACTTTCAAGAAATATGCATGAACTTAAACTCTTCGCCATTTAATATTTTGCGAAAAAATGTTTTTCATGGAGAATATCAATAGAAGCGGAATTCCATTAGCTTTCCGTTGAT
>JACEEZ010014648.1:0-52500 GCA_016584305.1 Chionoecetes opilio | reverse complement strand
CTTTTTTGAAGGGGATTCGGTCGAGGCCCTTTTTCCTTTTCTCGTCTCTTCAAATCTTTTCTTCTCCTCCATGCTGATCCTCCCCGAGAAAAGGACACCCCCACGAGATCGGCGCCGATGTACCAAAAATGGGGGAAAATTGGGTGGGGTCTCTTCCCGTCCCCCGTTGATCTCCTGGAAGTGGTGCAGGCCTTCACGGGGGTTGGGGTCTTTGTACCACTTCGGTCCCCGCCCGCCTCCACCCCACGCGCGCGAGTAGGGGAACAAAAGAACGATCTCTTCAAGCCCCTTTGCCTTCCCGCGTTGTCTTTTTCCGGGGGACCGGAAAAATGCGGCTTGAGAACGTAGTTTGCCTTTGCCCTCCAAGGGGGTGGTGGAAGGCCCCCGGCTTCTTGATCGCTGCGGGGGGTTTCCCGGGGTTGAGAAAAAGAGGACAGGTTGCACACCGGGGGTAGTCCTCTGGGCTTTCTTCGACGGGATCCCTCTCTCCATCGCACCGATCGATCCCTCCTTCCCGAGGGAACGGATCGATCTGGGGTCAAACGCGTTTTCGATGGCTTGGGGGATTTTCATGGGGGATGTGGGGCCCACTTTCCCGGAATCGCTTAAAACAACTGACTTTGGTCCAAGGATGGCCCCTCACCTCCTTGAACGAAACGGCCGGTTTATTCGATGACGGGTGGCGCAGGCGGGTTGAAAAGGGGTTTCCCCAAAGCTTTTTCAAAAACGACAGAAACCCGGTATAAATTTCCTGTATTGCTGACTTGTGTCAAAAAGACAACCGACCACCTTTCCTTAACCCCCTCCCGAGAACCCCACCACCTTTGTACCATCGCTGCTCCCGTTCCCCTGGGGTTTTGGCCCCAAGCAGCTTCTTTTTTCCAGGCAACTGGAAATAGATTGGAAACGATCTAAAAGATTCCTTCTCCTTCTCCATTAAGTCGGGAAGCAATTTCCCATCCCGTAAACGATCAAGGAGCTCTTTGCATTGATGAACTTTTGGGAAGGGTCTTGATGCCTCCAAGCCCCCGTTGGTCATCATTCTGGATCGAGAAGTGTGTTTCGGGAAGCAGGCGTTAATCCTGAGCGGGAAGCCCAACCTGGAGGTGGGCCCCTTTTCGTCTGGAGGTTCGCCTGTCCGCGCGAGCCCACTTCCGGTGAAACCCTTTCACCGCTTCTTGGGGGAGTGCTCCTGCGATAGTTTCCCCCCGAAAGGGGGAATTCCCCGGGGACGATGGTCCAGATGCGGTGACGAAGAGTGGGAAAGGTCCACCGTCGCGAACTTCTCACCCTTTTTCCCCTCTTCCCTTCCCGCCACTCACTTTTCCGCGCCAACTTTTTCATCCGCTCGTTTCCCTTCCCTCCCCCAGCCTTGTCTATCCCCTTGCCATTTTCCGCCCGTTCGCTGACCCCTCAGGAAGGCTTGGTCCTCTTTGTTTCGGACGACAAAGCATCCTTAGCATATGTCGAGGGGCGATGAGCTTTTTCTTGAAATGGATTTCCCTTTGCTTTTTTAGTGTCCGTACTCCTCTTCCTTTTAATTTTTCAGCTTCTCGTATTTTTCATACGGGTTCCAAATTGACTTTGATGGAACGGGCTCCCTTTTTGGGATTCTGGCTTTTTACCCCCCACTTCTACGAGTTTAGTGCAACGCCTCCGGTTTCTCTTTGGTTCATCCGAAAGAGTACAACCGCGCAGCACCTTTTCCAGTGGCAATTGGGGGCCGGGAATTTCTTAATGGGTTATCAAAAAGGAACAGTTCCGTGCTTTTCCCTTTTGAACAGCCATACTCCCCTTGGGAAACAAAAGAAAAAAAAAAAATTGTGATAAAAAAAAGAAAAAGAAAAAGTACTTTTAAAAACCCCGACGCGAACCGAAAATCAACTGGGCGCCCCTCTTTCCCCCCCACGTCTTTTTCTCTCCACCGGATGTAGCAACCCCACCGGGTTACAAATTTCCCTTCCCCTTGATGGGTCCTAAATATTTTTTTAAATGGGCAAATTTGGCCAGGGGTATTTTAGAGGTAAACTAAAAAATCAACATCCCCAAATATTTAAATTTTAATTTTTTTCCCCCTGATTTTGGGGCCACCCAAAATTTTTTAATATATATATTAATATATATATATATAATTTATAAATATAAAATTTTATTATATATATATAAAATATATATATAATATATAATTTAAATATTATATTTATATAATAATATATATATTCTTTTTAGATTTATCTGATGTTTTCAGGGTGACAGAGACACTCGGTATACTTGGGGGTTTGGGGTTTTTGCGACGTTTCGCCAAGGACTTTCATCATCAGGCAAAAATATTAAATTTAATATATTGTAATGCAAAAAGCGAACTCTAAAAAATTAATTTAAGAAAAAAATAAAAAAATTTCCCATATTTTTTAAAAAATTACAACTAATAAAAAAAATATAATTTGTACTTAAAGGCCTTGGTGTGTTGCTGTCTGGTTGGGAGGGACTGGAACACTATTTTTGGGTGACATTTCAGCTTGTGTGGGGCGATCGAACCCAGAGTGGGCAAACGAAAAAAGTGGTTGTCTTTGAGTATATGTATTGTTTTTGAAAAGATTGGTTATTTTGTCAGGGGAACGTGCTTGATGGTTACTTTTTAATAATTTTGTGTCACTAGGGGGGGCCTTGGTAGGGCTAAATCATTCATAGAAAAAGGGTATCTAAATATGTGATGGAGCGGGTTGCAGATTTTCGAAGGTTAAAAAGGCGACCCGTAGTCAAAACCCTTTTTGTCAAAAGCCCAAGGTTTGATTTCCTTGTTCTCGCGACGTATCTGCGTTTCAAATAAACATTGAATTATAAATTATGTTAGAAAAAAGGGCTTTTGGTATAGAGTCTTTATATTGAAATGATTCTTTGAGTAAAAAAATTAGTAAAATAAATTTAAATTTTGATTTGGAAGATGTGACTTAGTAGTCATTTGAGTTTTTTTTCCCAAAGGGTTTAAATGGATGGGCCCAAAAATGGGAGTTTAAAATAGTGTTGTCTAATATGGGTTTGGTTCGTTCGACTCTGGGTTTAAATTTTTATCTAAGAACTTTGGATGATGTTTCAATTAATTTGAGGGGGAGCCATTGTTTTTTAAAAAATTAGTAAAGGAAATTTTATTCATTATCAAGGGAAAACCAAAAAGATGAGAAAATAAGCACTGTTAGTAGGGTCTTAATATATTTATTTAAAAAAAAATTTTGGGGTAAGAAACATTTGAGTTCCCAACCATGATAGGTTTTTTATGACTGAGGGGGGTAGGTAATTATTTTTACGAGTAAAATAGGGTTTAAAAATGGTATGATGATTGTTTTTCAATTTTATATGTGAAATTTAAAATTTTGGGGGGGAGATTTAAGGGACTTTAGAAATAAAGGGAATGTGTCGGTATTTTTAAAAGTAAAAAAATTCGTCTCATACGTTTTTAAAAAAAGGTTTAAAAAATTTTGGACATTAGACACCACTGTCCTCATGGTGACATAAAAAAGCATTAGCAATGAAGGACCCGGGACGATCCCATGGAAAAACCATCATTTGGACATAAAATTTTTGTTAAAAAAAAATGGGGTCTTTTATAGCTAAAGTTAAAAAATCAGAGAATTGTTTTTTTTTTGTAATTAAAAAAATGGTAGCTTTATGAAATAAATACGTGATTATTTTAAAGTCTCATCTAAAGGATGTTTTTAAAAGTGATTGGATTTCAAAACCATTTCCGCGTTGTTTACGTTAAATTTCTTTTTTTCAGTGCAAAATTTAAAGGATTCTTAAATTTTGTGTTTATTACTATTAAGGGGCAATTTTCGAATAATCCTGTAATTTATTTTATAAAACTACCCTTTTTTTTAAATTTCACAAACAACAATTCTTGATTATTAACGTTACTATAAAAGACTCTCCATTTTTTTTTTAAAAAAAACTTTATGTCCAAACTGAGGTGTTTCCATGGGCGTGCCCGGGCTTTTATTTGCTAATGCTTTTTTTTGTCACCATGAGGACTGTGGGTTTAAATGTCCAAAAATTTTTAAACCTTTTTTTTTATAACATATTAGACGACACTTTTTACTTTTTAAAAAAAACCCAGCACATTCCCTTTTTCTGAGTACCTTTAATCTATTTTTTAGTTATAAATGAAAAAAATTAAATTTTTATTGTTTCTTTAAAAATTTTTAATGTTTCCTTTTTGCTTACCAATATATTAAATTTTTAAAATATTTTTAGCCGTAGCCAAGTGCCCTTGCAAAGTTTTTGATAAACAAACCCCAATTCCATGCTTCCCCTAAATATGAAAATTATTAAATTTAAATAAAGTCACCCTTTTTGGAACTGGGTTTTTTTAAAACCCTTTTTTTTTTTTTCCTCTTTCCCTTCCTCTTCTCTTTCCCTTCCTTCCTTTTTTCTTTTTCTCTTTTCCCTTCTCTCCCCTTTCTCTCTTCTCCCTTTTTCTCTTTTTTTCTTTCCTTCCTTCTCCCCCTATCTACCCCTTCTTTCTCTTTTCTCCTTCTTCCCCTTTTCTTCCCCTTTCCTCTCTCCTCCCTCCTATTTTCCCTTTCTTTCTTATTCCCCCCCTCCCTCCCCCCAAATTTAAAAACTCACATTTCCCCTGTTTTAATTTTTATTTTTTTTCCCNCTGGGGCCTAAGGAAGATAAACCCTAAAGGGCAAAGGTGTGAAATAATAATAAAAATAATACTAAAAAAATAAATATAAGGTGGAGTCAAAAGCTTTTTCGTCTCATCAAGTCCCCTCTAACGGACTTTCATGAGAGCTTGCACTCGTACGTCTAATCTCTGAGACGGATACTGAGAGACTGAAGCGTGAAGCGCCATTGTTCGGTAAAAAAAAAAAAAAAGGTTAGCCGTGGAATATAGTACGAGGCTGCGGAAAATGCGGGGAAGCAATGTTTACATAATATCTCAAGAACCGTATTAGCTACGAGAAAACGTTATAGAGGGAAACAAATCTAGATTTCAACAGGCTTCCCTGTGGTACAAGCAGATTTACACCCCATAGATAAATGACCGAATTAAGTTTGTTTTTAGGTCATATTACCCGAAAAGAAATATTCCAGAAATCAAAGGAAAATTGCATACATGCGTAAAACTCTTGCGAATAAGAAATTAACATTTTTCAAAGTGGAATACGATTCCTGCAGAAACTCTCCATCAAGACATAACAATATGTTAGACGGATAAAAGATAGATGTATGGTGCATCAATAAGCTGCTGGTCATTGAACGGCACAAGGAGGCGCTATATATAAAAACTATTATATCTAAATATCTATATTAGCAAAAAAGAAACGGATAGATGCTTAGGGTAGATCTCGTTGAGCTTAACAAAAAGTATTCATGCTATTTTTGGTCTAGGGATAATAGTTTCATAGTAAAAAAATTGGGTAACGCAATAAAGGTAGTGTTCTGACATTTTTAAGCTGCCAAAAATTTGGTCGAGTTTTATTGTCATACAGACTTAAAAATGATCTCAATACCAATGGGCCCCAGACATAACTACGTCACGGTTTGTTTACATCGGTGCATTGTGGGGATAAGGCAGGGTCGCGCGGGTGGACCTACGAAGGGAAAACTACGGCGATGGAAGAATTTCGAGTTATTTTGCGCGAAATTGATATTCCAGGTGCTATATTACAGTGCTCTGTTCTCGCTGACAACACTATAGAGAAGACCTGAGGTAATGGCTGATGTGCAGAGGCTTTTAAACCAAGAAAACAGAGTCACAACAGAGCCTCGTCAAAAGGTAAGCAACTGGTAGGTACGTAATGTGTCCCTACCACTTGCTTACTTCTTAATGAGACTCTGCTGTGACTATTTTCCTGGTGTAGAAGCCCTTGCACATCAACCATCACCTCAGGTCTTCTCTATGTTGTCAGCGAGCACGGAAATATAGCACCTGGAATATCAATTTCGCCCAAAACAACTCGAAATTTTTTCATCGTCGTAGTCTTCTCTTTGTAGGTAATGTACATATTCACGTTATGATAGTATTAAAATACCTTATTAATTGAGTTCCTTTTGTTGTCTTTCCTCATAATAAGTAGTGGTACATCATGGTTTAAGGTTACTTGACGAGCCAATGAATACTCTTGAGTCTGTACCAACATCCCCAAACCCTTTGTTTGATTTATTTTATTACTCCATCCATAAACAAGTTGCTAACCCCCTGACATTACCCACCCTTCCCTCAGGTTCCCGGGCTGTTTTACCGATTTTTTTTCCCCTACACAAATCGGGAAAACTCGCCGACGGAAAAGGCCCTGGGTTTAGTTTTTGCTTTGTTTTATCTCATTACTCCATCCGCAAAAAAAGTTGCAAAACCCGGGTGACATTCCCTTCCTTGCCCATGGTACCTGGACTCCGTCTACCGAAATGCTCCCCCCTACAAAAAAATCAGGAAAACTCAACGACGGTAAGGTTGGGTTAAAGGGGTAATAATGGACAGAGTTGCGCGGCCCCGTTTTTCAGAACACAGACAAATTTTTTTGGGCCCCTAAAATAGGTGTTTTTTTAATGGGATATTTTTTTTTTTGGCGCAAACCCAAAAAAAAAAAAAAAAAAAAAAAAATAAAACAACCTAATTTTATAGGTTTTAATAAAACCCTAACCTAACCTTAACCAACATATACCAAACCAAACCTTTATAGGTTTCTTTAAAAACCCAAAAAGACCCAGATTCAGTTTTTTTTAAGGGAAAACGGTACATACATTGGGTTTTAAATATTTTTTTTTTTAGGGTTTGCAAAAAATAAAACATCTCCATAGAACAAGCACGTATTGTGGGCCCAAGAAAAAATTGTCGGTGTTCTGAAAACGACTGCGAAAATTTGTCCTTAAACCAGGTTGGGTTCCCGTTGGGTTTTAGGTAAAGGTCGGGGGTTAGGTATTCATAATCACGGGTAAAGCTTATTATTTTTCACATAATACCCCCACTCCAACTCTTTAACCCTTCATACATCCCACATTCCCCCCCTGTCTACTCTGTCCCAAAGATTTGGGTTTTTTCCAAAAACACCCAACTCCCTTGGTGGACAAAAAATTTTTTTTGGGGGTTTTTTAGTGTTTTGAAGGATTTCCCAACCCCTTTCTGTCGCAATTTTTTTTTTTTTTTTTTTTTTTTTAAAGTAAAAATTTGTTTTTTTTTTTTATTGTTTTTTGTAGTTAGTTTGGTATAGGTTAGGTATGGGTTAGGTTAGGTTAGGGTTTTGGTTCAATTGTTTTTTTTTTTTTTGGGAAAAAAAAAAAAAAAAAAAAATTGCGACAGAAAGGTTGCAGATCCTTCAAAAAAACATAAAAAAAAACCCGAAAAAATGTTTTGTCCACCAACGTGAGTTCGGTGTTCATCGGACAAATACCAAAAATTACAGAGTAGACTGGGAGGGGAAAGGGGATGTATTGAAAAGGTTAAAGAGTGTGTATGGAGTGGATATGTATGTATAATAATAACTTTTACCTGTGTTATGAATACCCAACCTCACTGACCTTTACTAAACTAAAGGTAACCTAACCTGGGAATAATGGACGGGGTTTCGCGGTCGTTTTCAGAAAAACCGCAATTTTTCTGCCTACCTCAATAGGTGCTTTTCTAAGGGAAATTTTATTTTGTGCAACCCCTAAAAAAATATTTAAAGCGAATTTATGGGCCGTTTTTCCTTAAAAAAATGAATCGGGTCTTTTGGTTTTAAGAAACCTATAAGGGTTTGGGTTTGGTATACTTTGGGTTTAAAGGGTTTGGTTAGGTTTATTAAAACTATAAGTTAGGGTTTTTTTATTTTTTTTTTTTTTTTAAGGGTTTTTTCGCAAAAAAAAACATCCCATTAAAACAAGCCCTTTTGTAGGGCAAGAAATTTTGTCTGGCTCTGAAAACGACCCCCGCAACTCTCGTCATTTTACCCCTTTAAATAACCATTTCCTCGTTGGTTTTCCCCGTTTATGTAGGGACAGCATTTTGGGAGACAAGTACCCGGTACCTGAGGCAAGGATAGGTAATGTCACCGTGGTTTTGCAACTTGTTTGCGGATGGAGTAATGAGATAAATCAAGCAAAATCAAAACCTAGCCATTACCGTCGGCGAGTTTTCCCGACTTGTGTAGGAGGAAAAATATCGGTAGACGACAGTACCAGGTATACCATGAGGCAAGGATGGGTAATTTTCCACGGGGGTTTAAATGCAACTTGTTTATGGATGGAGTAATAAGATAAATCAAAGCAAAGGTTGGTGATGTGGTTACAGACTCAAGAGATTCATTGGCTCGTTCCTCAAATAAACACTTAAACCATGATTGCACCATACTGATATGAGGAAAGAAAAACAAAAAGGGAACTCAATAAATAAGTATTTGAATAATATCCTAAACCATGAATAGTGTACAACCTACAAAGAGAAGACTACGGACGATGAAAAAATTTCGAGTGTTTTGGGCGAAATTGATATTCCAGGTGCTATTTCCGTGCTCGGCTGACACATAGAGAAGACCTGAGGTGAGGTGGTGATGTGCAAGGGCTTCTACACAGCGAGAAATAGTCACAGCAGAGTCTCATTAAGAAGTAAGCAAGTGGTAGGGACACATACGTACCTACCAGTGCTTACCTTGGACGAGGCTCTGTGTGACTCTGTTTTCTTGGTTTTAAAAGCTCTGCACATCAGCCATTACCTCAGGTCTTCTCTATAGTGTTGGTCAGCGAGAACAGAGCACTGTAATATAGCACCTGGAATATCAATTTCGCCCCCCCCCCCCCCCCCGCCCCCAAAATAACTCGAAATTTCTTCATCGCCGTAGTTTTCCTTCGTAGATCACCCGCGGCGACCCCGCCCTTATCCCCACAAATGCAACGATGTAAACAAAAACCGTGACGTTAGTTATGGGTAGGGTCCATGTACATCGTGCGCAAGAACAATATAATTGTTCTAAAATTTTTTCACGAACGTGCATGTCAAGAACAGTTGAAAGTGTTTTTGATAGTAAAGAACGCAATTTTTTTTTTTTTTCCCCGTATAGATTACGGGAAAAGTCAACAGCAGCAAGGTGTAGTGCTCCAAAATCCCTGCCGTATACTCGTTCCAAAATCCCCGTTTTTATCCAAGTATTTAGACCGCCAAATGCCAAAAGCTGTTTGTGCACGGCAACTGTGTGCAACGTGCACACCGTAACCCACAATTTACACACTTTATAACGTAAAAGTATTACTACACACACGGGGGGCCAAGTAGTAGCAGTACCGATGGATGATGGTTACGAGGAGGCCGACAAATATAACTCGGTTCACAGCAGCCTCTGTCCTCTGACTTCTTACTCTTGTCGTTGTCTTCTACTGGGAATAGTGACACTTATTTCTTACGGCGTCAGTCTTCCGAACCCATCAGTTGGAAAGACCATGTCCCCGAGAAACGACTGTCCCTGGCATGTACTAGAAGACCACAAGTTGAACCAGACTAAGTGAACATGGTAAGGTTAAATCATGTGGAAAAATAATAAAAATAAATAAGGTTGTTCCTTTTGTATGATTAATCACATGTGTTCTAAATTGATCCCGGGTCTGTATTCATTTTTAGGATAATTTTATGGGGACTTGCAAGTTGTTTTATTTGCAAGCGTGTTTTTTTACTCGCCAGTCGGGTCTCTATTTTGTTTTAAGACTCGCCTGGAGCTACTTTTTTTTCTGTCGTCGAATAGCCGAAGACACCCACATGTCCCCAGCAAACCTCACTCCGACTACAAGTGCTGCAGAGGGCACCAGGGGGAAGCAATAAGCTCAATACTTACATCGTGTCACTCAACAAAATCCAGCCTGGCGACAACCACGAGCGAGGGCCAGCCAGGATCAGCTTCTAAAAATAACATAAGGGCCAACACCTGAGGCCTCAAGGAAGGATAAAATCCCATCACATGGGCACAGTTTGGAACAGGTCGACCAGGGGAACATTTTAAGGCCACTTTGGAGATGATTCCGGGATAACTTTTTTTTTCTTTTTTTTAGTATTAGCGAGAAATGTGGAAAAAAAAGTGGATTGCGAGAATGAGGAAACCCTTGTGAGTAGGGTGATGGTTAATGGGTGAGTGAATGGGTGGGGGGTGTGGGTAATGGGTGAGTGAATGGGTGGGGGTGATGGGAATGGTGAGTGAATGGGTGGGGGGTGGATGGGTAATGGGTGATGTGAAATGAGGTTGGAGGTGATGTGATGGATTGGCGTTAATAAATTAAATGTCTACATCCGTGATTCAGGAAAGTAGAAGGGGCTATCTGGAGGAGTCGGTGTTGGTGGGCCGAAAAAAAAGGGTTCCCACCAATAGCCTCGCAGGAGCTAGCCAAAAAGTCCGCCCGGAGGCGGCTTTTCGGCCAGTATAAAAAATGTGGTGAACCAATACTAAAAAAAAATGCTAAAGTGAAATGGTGCACCATAGAAAACTATAGTTTTCCTATGTTTGTTGTAGTCTTCCCTTTTTTCTGATAACTAAGGGAAGACTAACATCAAAACAAAAGGTCATACACCTTCCAGTCATCCTAATTCAAAATATGAAAGGGTTAACATATATCGTCAGGTTTCTGTGGAATTTAGAAGAAAGAATATGAACCAATGAAGCCGGGAAAGAACTCTAGGTTAGATTACTTGCTAAAGGGGAGGCCACCCTCGATTAGGTCGAAATATATGAAAAAAATTCAAAATTGAGATTTTGAGCGGATTTCAAGCGTACATGACGTAGAAACATATAGGAACGCGGAATTAAAAACCGACCGCGAACTTACTGACGCAGTTCACGTGGATTTAAAGGGAGAAGGGCGTAACCATTTAAAGGACGCGCGCGAGTAGAGGGCCATGTGCTGTGATATAAAAGCTCGTTTTTCTTGTTTTTCTTCCGTGTTTCAGAGTTATATCAATATCGGTAGTATCAATATAAGCTATAGAGCTTTGTGTGTGAAAAATAATGCCAATCATGAACTAAATAGTACGTTACATTGACGTGAAAAGGATGGGGGGAAGGGGGACGGAAGGATGGGGGGGCGAAAAGGGTTTAGGTAAATATTAGGAATAATGAGATTTGTTGTGTATAGTATCAATATAAGCTATAGAGCAGTGATGCGAAAATAATGTCAATCATTTGAAATAAATAGCTACGTTACATTGCACTGAAAACTTTAAACGCTTGTATTCAAAACAAAGAAATGTTACATTAAAAAAATTGTCAAACATGAAAAATTGTTTGAAATGCTTGTAAACGTTCCTATTGATACTTATTGGTTGTGACATCGTGTAATTTTTTTTTTCGATTAAAGTGAAAAACTGTTAGTAATTTTTTTTTTTGTTTTAAAATGGCGATCGGCGTGACGTCACGTGAGGTGCTTTTTATGGCCCGATAACTCATTACGTATTGGGAAATTTTTAAGGAAAACATAAATTACCGCTCTTGTATGGTATTGAGTATTTCCATGTAGAAGCCAGGTGTGTCTTACGACAAGAAAAAAAACACAGAAAGTTGTTGACGTCATGAAAAACCTTATGGACGTCATACGTGAGGACGTCATGCAGACCACATTCTCCTGCTCACCTAAAGTAGACATGATAATTTGGTATACCCTGAAAGTTTCAGTGAAAGATCTAATGCTTTTTTTTATATTCTTTTTGTGTCAGAGGTGAGCTTCATCTTACAAGTCCTAAGAAAAAACACTTCCATGAGAAAAATTACCAAAACACCACAAAAATGAATGAGTTAATTTCGAAATAAGGAAGTCCTTAAAACGAATATTTAACATACATAAGAACATAAAAAGAAAAAATAAGGAAAACCAAAGAGGCTGCGTGAGACCTACACGAGGTAGTTCTGTTATACCACATATATATATATATAGTATACATACCTTGTAGTCAATAGGCTAGTGTTAAGTGTAAGTCGTTCTCCTGCACTCACAGCCTCTCTCTAATTAGTCCTTGAGCCAACCGGCCATATTTTGAAGTGATATGCTCCGGAGGGGGGGAGTAAGGGAGTAATTATCATTATTGATTTCATTAGGGCAATATCTCAGGTATCAGAAAATGCATTGATGGACATCTTGAGAACGGTTAAGCTTATGCCGGTGGACGCCCATCTTGAAAACCACCTGGAAATCTCATCTAATGCACATGCAGAAGGACGTGTCGACCGTCGATTGCTCCTGCATATGAATGGGGTGAAGTGCACTGTTGTGTGTAAGCTGCAGGAGTCAACATGGTGCAGGTGATGTTATCGTGCTCAGGATTGCAAGACTTGATGGCGAATCTGATGATTAACTTTGTGTGAACTGTATATTGTATAGCATATGTTGTTCTCTATTATAATGCAGGCAAATTCCATGAAAATCTTTATAGACAGATAAACGGTGTAGCAAAAGTATAAATTTGGAGCTAATACGGTGTTATTGACTAAAAACATACATGTTCCTTTTCCAAGCATTACTCAGCTGCTTTATAGGAATATACAATCGTTTATGGTGTTAAAATCAGATCCATACGTCTCCAAACCTAGTAATGAATAATAATATAATGCGACGGCCATTTTGAAATCCAAAGATGGCACAAAGTGCAGATTTCCTATGTAACAATTCCGCCGCATATTATATATCGTATGGTGTTAAAATCCTCTCCGTACGACATTCCTAAACTTGCGTTATCGTCAGGAATAGATAATGCCAGCGGCGGCCTAAGTCAAATTTTATGCCTCCTTAATAATTTGTTGTTAAACTTCGTGGTGGATGATATGGTGTACTGTTGAGTTATTTTTTTATAGACAGATAAACGGTTGTTGTAGCAAAAGAGCATAATTTGGCAAATCATACCAGTGTTGTTTCACTAAAAAAATTACAGTCTAATAATAAAAATTGAAAAATATATGATTTGTTTCGATGTAATGATTGTTTTATAATAATTAATCTATAACAAAATGCCTTCATTATTATTGTTATTTAGAGGACAACATTGGACGTATATTAGTCGTAACCGCACATCGATAGCTAGTATAGAAGTCCAGATACACGTGCCAAAATGTTAACCACCAAATGGGCATTTTCGCGATGGGTGGTTTCAAAGATGGCGTCCATCCGAGCCACTAAGCTACCGTGTCAGCTGCCATCACACCTTTCTGACACTTGAGGACATGGTCTAAGGAAAATCATAATGAGAATTTACTCCCCCCGCCGGAGCATTACTTTTGGTCTCTGGACTCAAGGACTATATATGGGTTTTTCTTTTCTTTATTATAGGTGTACGAGCCTCAATAGCATTCGTACTGGTCTCTGCTTAGCCGTAGTATGTAGTTCCATAGTGTTCTCTCGGATCTTCCAAGCTCAATTTCCCTTACCAGTCTATAAATACATGAATCTCGGTCTTTCTTCTTGCAAGCCAAGAACGAGTCCACTTGCGTTTTTTTGGCAATAATGTGCCAAAAAACATACAAATTGAGTCCTATACAATGCCCGACTAAGTCTTGTTGCACGATCCATAGTGTTTTGTTTGGGCGCGGGTATAGGAAAGATGCCGGCGGTAGGAAGATGCTCGTAGCCGGAAACCGCCGTGTGACAAGTCGCGCACCTTTTGCACCAGTACGGGCATCTTTTGTAGCCACGATACCAAAGATGCGGAAAATATTGCTCGTTTGTGAATGCTCTGAAGTTTGACGTTTGGGCCACAGTGTTAACCTTTTCTATCT
The DNA here is from genome assembly GCA_016584305.1 of Chionoecetes opilio. Classification (NCBI taxonomy): domain Eukaryota; kingdom Metazoa; phylum Arthropoda; class Malacostraca; order Decapoda; family Majidae; genus Chionoecetes; species Chionoecetes opilio. Next base: position 38,782 of record JACEEZ010014648.1, on the reverse strand, counting down.
TGTTGTTTAACGGTAAAACTGGGTTAACCATTAATATGTGCGTAAATGGCCTGTAGGGGTGATTGCCAAGGTCTGTATGTCACACAAAAGTAGCCGAACGGATTCTTTTAGGCTGTTAATATATAAGTACCAGTAACCGAGGAATACAATATATACAGTTATGTAAAAATATGTATCAATGTGAGGAAGAGCGACTAGTCATAGGTTTCCTACGGACAAAGAACTTAAGTCGTAAGACAGGTCTGAACCATTCAGTGGACAACAGGCGTGTAACCACACGGGTTACTCAGAGGAATCGAACCGCACGTGAGTGTTAGCGTCGCCCTCTCGCTTCTGCCTCTTCCGGCCGTTCGAATCTTATATAGGGGGAGTTTCCTTTTGTTGACAGTTAGCTTACACATGCTTGTATGTGTAAACTCGTCTTTCAGGGTGGCTCGGTGGATAGCGATGCGGGCTCGCGTGCGAATCCCTTCATTCGGGTCAGCGGTTCGAGCCACAAAGTTCGTCCTGGCGTGGTGTGTGCTTTGTTTAGTCAATAACTTGTAGGTTGGTTACTCTGCAAAGGTCTAGATAGGATCAAAAGTATCTTATCTTGTATGTGTAAGCTTATCACACTGTCATAAGTTGAATTAGCTATGTTTTCGCTCCTCTTAATGAGTGGTAAACAGGCGGGTGGTGATGACACGCATAGGACACAGTTTTTTTCACCTTTCCAAGATGGTTATCAACTGCGATAAGTGGCAATCACAGCGTGTACGCTCCTCCTGTTGACACGTGCCTTCTGGTCAAAAAAACATTACTACTACCTGGCCACTGTCTGTTCACATAGGGAATAATTATACGTACATATATATCCTCTACCTATTCAGTTCCCTAATAGACAGGAAACTTTTCACGAGGGCTGCGGGCCGAGAGGGGGCTGCTGCTATTTGTGTGGGCAGTGGCAAGGCCGTCTCATCTATAAAGGCCTGCGCACTGAGATTGATGACGTCACGGAACGCGTCTGTACGAGGCCAACGAGATGACAAGTTTTACCTACCTCATTATATGTTTATCAGTATAAAAGATATATTGTTATCTTCGGAAATGTTGTTCTATAATATTATCAAATAAAAAAACCCGTTTAAAACACATTAAAGAAATGCCATTATTGAGACTCTCAAGAATTATGCCCATGAAACTTAAACTCTTCGCCATTTAATATTTTTCTCCCCGAAAACATTTACATGGAGAATATCAATAGAAGGCGGAATTTAATTCGCTTTCCATTGCCTATATTTTGTTTTTGATAAATGAATTAGCAGGCATGCATAAATTAGCGTTAACTAAATACATAACATCAGAAATCGGGTAATTTCGTACCTAATATATGTGTATCAGTATATAAAAAGAGATATTGTTATTTTTTTTCTCGGAAATGTTTGTTCTATTAATATTATCAAATAAAAAACCGTAAAACAGCACTAAAGGAAAGGCCATATGAGACTCACAAGAAATATAGTTCATGAACTTTAACTCTTCGCCATTTAACTATTTTTGCTCAAAACATTTTTACATGGAGAATTATCAATAGAAGCGGAATTATTTAATTAGCTTTCCATTGCTATATTTCGTTTTTTTGATAAAGAATTAGAAACCATACATAAATTAGCGGTTAACTAACAAAAAAAGGTCATGAAATCGGGTAATTTTTCCCGTTTGATGATTTATTTATTTAGTTAACGCTATGTATTTATGGTTCTAATTCATTTATCAGAAAACAAAATATAACAATGGAAAGCTTAATTAAATTCCGCTTCTATTGGTATTCATCCATGTAAAATGTTTGCGAGTAAAATATTAAATGGCGAAGAGTTTAAGTTCATGGAATATTTCTTGAGAGTCTCATAATGGCATTTCTTCGTGTGTTTTACGGTTTTTTATTTGATAATATTATAGAACAAAACATTTCCAAGGAAACAGTATATCTTATACCGCCCGTCATCCTCACATGCTCTGGGGAAAGCTCGGCTCCTACGGATCGCGGAGCAGACCAGCTCGTGACGTCAAGCCATCCCGCTCGCCCCAGACTCAGGCTTTTACATAGAGAAGGCTTTGGCAGTGGCCAGTGCTAGCCAAACAGACACATGAACACGTACCCACGAGTATATAAACTCATGTAGAAACGGTATAAAAAGAAAACGACATGACGGTCCATAATCTATTTGACAAGTTTTATTGTAGTTGACTTAAGATGAACAGTGGACTCCAGGTGGTTGAGAAAATTATTGTTTGACAGACAAAATAATATAAATATATAATCCAGCTTCATTATAAATATGAACATTGGATTATTGTGTCAGCATGTCTCGTAGCCCCAGGTGAAGGTTCGTTACCCCCTGGTGGTTACAAGGTACCCATGGTTAAGAACCACTGCTTAGATATTGTCACATCGGCAAGTATTCCTAGCCAACATAATCAGCAAGTGTGTAGATAAGAAACTGTGTTAAAAATAATAGTACAATGAAAAATAGCTGACACTAAGAAGTGAAAGAAAAAAGTTTATGCGATACTTTTATTAGCCGTAATTTCGTATAATTGACATATGTTGCAGATTTATGCTAATACGATGAAGAATTTTCTCAGCGAGGGACGATGGTGGCCCCAGTTTTTTTCTGCAATATCAAATGGTGGTGTCAGAAAAGTCCTGAAGAATAAGGTGTGTGACAGCCAGCATGGTCGCCGCACTAGCTGCGGGCGTCGCCTCATAAACAATACAGCGGGATGCGGGGACTCCGCTTTCTAGGTATAACCCTTTAGAACCAGAGTCCTTTTCTGGCAGGATAAAATTTCAAGAACCACATTATTGACTACTTTGGACTCTGATAGAATGAATAGGCGTTACTTTTCAAACTCCATAGTATTGTGGGAAAGATGAATGTGAATATTTGTAACATTGGGATATAGGTAGATTAATGGTCAGTATCAAATCTGTAACACATAGTATCACTGTGTTGTGTGGTCTTTCATTACATCCTTCTAATCCGTAAATGAAAATATGATTCCCCCCCAATTTGTTTTTTTCGACTATATTATTGTGTGTGATTAGTAAACATAATGGACATGTTGGAATTGCAAGTATTACATTTTTTTAACATTAAGATTCTTACTTAGATAGAAAAAATAAGTAGCGTATGAGATTTCAAAACAAACACAAAATTAATAGTTAATCTTCACGTCCAGTAGATGTCGATCCTCCCATTGACGGAACCGCACCTCTCTTGATCGAAAGTCAGAGAGGCTGTCGCAAAGTTGAGATGTGGAAAGGCAGTGTGTTTGTAATATCAGTGCGGAGCTTCCTCAACGTTGGGGGTGAGACCAGATCCGCGGGTTGCATGCTGTACTGACTGCGTGTGGCAAATAAGGTTACCATTCCCCTGACTGAAAAAAGGGGGCTAGTCGTCCCTAACAACTTAAGCTATAGAGCTTTGTGTGTGAAATATGCCAATCTGAAATAAATGCTACTTCATTGAATGAAGGTGGGGGAAGGGGGGACGGAAGGATGGGGGGCGAAGGTAGTAAATATTAGAATTATATGTAGATTTGTTGTGTATAGTATCAATATAAGCTATAGAGCAGTGTGCGAAAATAATGTCAATCATGAAATAAATAGCTACGTTACATTGCACTGAAAACTTTAAACGCTTGTATTTCAAAACAAGAAATGTTTACATTAAAAAAATTGTCAAACATTGAAAAATTGTTGAAACTGCTTGTAAACGTTCATATTGATACTTATTGGTTGTGTACATCGTGTAATTTTTTTTCTTCGATAAAGTGAAAAACTTGTTAGGGAATTTTTTTTTTTTTTTTAAATGGCGATCGGCGTGACGTCACGTGAGGTGCTTTTTATGGCCTCGATAACTCATTACGTATTGGGAATTTTTAAGAAAACTAAATTACACGCTCTTCGTATGGTATTTGAGTATTTCCATGTAGAAGCAGGTGTGTCTACGACAAGAAAAAAAAACACAGAAAGTTGTGACGTCATGAAAAACCTTATGACGTCATACCGTGAGACGTCATGACGTACCACATTCTCCTGCTCACCTAAAGTAGACATTGATAATTTGGTTATACCCTGAAAGTTTCAAGTTGAAAGATCTAATGCTTTTTTTTTATTATTTCTTTTTGTGTCAGAGGGTGAGCTTCATCTTACAAGTTCCTAAGAAAAAACACTTCCATTAGAAAAATTACCAAAACACCCACAAAATGAATGTTAATTTCCGAAATAAGGAGTCCTTAAAACGAATATTTAACATACATAAGAACATAAAAAGAAAATAAGGAAACTACAAGAGATCGTGAGACCTACACTAGGTAGTTCCTGTTATACCACATATATATTATATATATTATACATACCTGTAGTCAAATAGCGTAGTGTTAGTGTAAGTCGTTCTCCTGCACTCACAGCCTCTCTCATATTAGTCCTTGAGCCAACCGGCCATATTTTGAAGTGAATGCTCCGGCGGGGGGAGTAATTCTCATTATGATTTTCCATTAGGGCAATATCTCAGGTATCAGAAAATGCATGATGGACATCTGAGAACGGTAGCTTAGTGCCCGGATGGACGCCATCTTTGAAACCACCCTTGAATCTCATCTCATGCACATGCAGAAGGACGTGTCGACCGTCAGATTGCTCCTGCATACTGAATGGGTTGAAGTGCACTGTTGTGTGTAAGCTGCAGGGATGCTCCAACATGGTGCAGGATGATGTTATCGTGGCTCCGGATGCCAAAAGACTTTTGATGGCGACTCTGATGATTAACTTTTTTGTGCACTGTATATGTATAGCATATGTTTTCTCTATTTTAATGCAGGCCAAATTCCCTGAAAAACTTTATAGACAGATAAACGTTTTTTGCAAAATGTATAATTTTGGGAAAATCATACCGGTGTTATTTGACTAAAACATGACATGTTCAAAGATACCTCCGCTTGCTTATTAGGAATATACATCGTATGGTGGGTTAAAATAGCTCCATACGTCCTTTTCCAAACTCTAGTAATGAATAATTAATATAATTGGCGGCCATTTTGAAATCCAAGATGGCCACCAAAATGCAGATTTCCTATGTAACAATTTCCGCCTGCTTATTAGATATCGTATGGTGTTAAATCCCTCCGTACGACATTCCTAACTTGCGTTATCGTCAGAATAGATAATGCCAGCGGCGGCCTAAGTTTTTTTTATGCCTTTCTTTACATTTTTTGTTGTAAATTCGTGGTGGATGATTTTGGTGTACTTGGGGTTTATTTTTATAGACAGAATAAACGGTTTTTAGAAAAAATGCAAAATTTTGGGAAAAAATCATACCGTGTTGTTTTCACTAAAAAAAGTAAAGTCTAATAAAAAAAATATTGAAAAATTATGATTTGTTTCGAAATGATTTTATAAAAAATTTAATCTATAAAAAAAATGCTTCATTTATTTTTTATTTAACGGAACCCCTTTGGACGTATTTTAGTCGTAAACCCCCACACGATAGTAGTATAGAAGCCAGATACACGTGAAACAATGTCCCCCAAACCAAAAAGGGCATTTTGGGCCGTGGGGGTTTTCAAAGAGGGCGCCCAAAGGGCCCCTAAGCTCCCGTTCTCAGATGCCCATCACCCCCTTTTCTGACATTTGAGACATTGGTCTAAGGGGAAAATATAATGAGAATTACTCCCCCCGGAGCATTATTTTGGTCTGGCTCAAGGACTATTTTATTGGTTTTTTTTTCAAATTATAGGTTTTCGACCTCAATAGAAATTTTTTTTTGGGTTTTGTTTAACCCGTAGGTGGGTTCCGTAGTGTCTCCCGGTTTCCCAAAGCCCCCAATTCCCTTACCAGTCTTTTAATACATGCCCCGGGGCCCTTTCTTCTGCAACCCAAGAACGAGCCCCACTTGGGGTTTTTTTTTTTGGAAAAATAAGGGCCAAAAAAATACAAATTGAGCCCTTTATACAAGCCCGACAAAAGTTTTTTTGGGCACGATCCATAGTGTTTTTTTTTGGGCCCGGGGTTGGGAAGATGCCGGCCGGTAGGAAGATGCTCGTAGCCGAAACGCCGTGGTGAAAAGTCGCGCCCCCTTTTGCCCCCAAAAGTAGGGAAACCCTTTTGGTAGCAAGATCCCAAAAGATCCCGGGAAAAAATATTGCTTCGGTGACAGGCCTTAATTTTGACGTTTGGGCCCCCAATTTTCCCCTTTTCTATCTTGTTGTTTAAAGGTAACGGGGAAAAACCCCCATAATATGTAGCGTCAATGGCCTGTGGGGGTTGATTGCCAAGGTCTGGTAGGGTAAATACAAAAGTAGCCGAAGGGTTTTTTTGTAGGTTGTTAATATATAAGTACAGTAACGAGGAATACAATTTTACAGTTATGTAAAATATTTTTAAAAGTAAAGGAAGAGCGGACTAGTCATGGGTTTCCTACGGCCAAAAAAAACCCTTAAAGTTTTAAAGGGAAAGGTCTAAAAAAAACCCCCAATTCAGTGACAACAGCTGAAAACCCCAAAAGGGGTTTTAACTAGAGGGAATCGCACCGCCCGTGAGTGTAGGGGTCGCCCCCCCGTTCTGCCTTTCGGCCGTTCAAACTCTTATAAGGGAGTTTTCCTTTTTTTGGGACATTTGCTTACCCCCATGCTTGTATGTGAAAAATGGGCGGGGTGGTCGGTTGGTAGAGATGCGGGCTCGCGTGCCGAATCCCTTTTTTCCGGTAAAAGCGGTTCGACCCCACAAATTTGGGGTCCGGGGCTTTGGTGGTGCTTTTTTTAGTCAAAAACCTTGTAGTTGGTACTTGCAAAGGTCTAGATGGGAAAATAAAAGTATTTTATCTTTATGTGAAATGTTTTTAACTGTCATAAGTGGCAATTAGCTATGTTGTCGTTTTCCTTAATGAGTGGAAAAACAGGCGGGGGGTGAGACACAGCATAGACACAGTTTTTTAAATTCCAAAGATGTTTAAAAATTTCGTTTAATTTGGCAATCACAGCGTTGTCGCTCCTCCTTTGTGACACAGTGTTCTGGTAAAAAAATACACCCCCCGGCCACTGTTTTTTTTTGGGGTTAAAAATGGAAAAAATTATACACGTACATATATACTTACCTATTTAGGCCCTAATAAAACAGAACCTTCAACGAGGGCTGCCGGGCCCAGATGGGGCGCTTTATTTTGGGGGGGAGTGGGGAAAGGGGTCTCAATCTTAAAAAGGCCCGCGCCTGGGGATGGGTTTACGTCACGGGCGGCGTTTTGTACGAGGCCAAGAGGGGACAAGTTACCTACCAATTATATGTTTATTCCCAAAAAAAGATATATTGTTATCTTGGAAATGTTTGTTTTATAAAATTATCAAATAAAAACCCGTTAAAAAAACCCCTTAAAAAAATGCCCCTTATGGACTTCAAGAAAAAGCATGAACTTGTAAACTCTTTGCCATTTTTAAAATTTTTTTCGAAAACATTTTTCATGGGAAGGGAAAATCAATAGAAGCGGAATTTAAACCGGGTTTTCCCTTTCTATATTTTTTTTTTATAAAGAATTAGCAGGGATGCAAAAAATTAGCGTTAACAAATACATAAAAACATGAAATCGGGTAATTTTGTACCTAATATAGTTTTTTCAGTATAAAAGATAATTGTTTTCTTCGGAAAAGTTTGTTCATAAATTTAAAAAATAAAAAAAAAACCCTTAAAAACAGACTAAAAAAAGGCCCTTAGGAGAATCCCAAGAAAAATTTTTAGAAAATTTAACTCTTCGCCATTTTAAAATTTTGCTCCCAAAAAAAATTTTTTCATGGAGAATATCCCAAAAGAAGCGGAAAAATTTTAAATTTGTTTTTCCCTTTCTATATTTCGGGTTTTTTTATTTAAAAGAATTAAAACCAACATAAATTAGCGTTTTTAAATAACAAAAAAAGGGCATGAAATGGGTAATTTTTTTCCCCTTTTTAGATGTTTTTTTATTTAGTTAACGCAATGTAAGGGATGGGGTTTTCAATTTTATTTATTTAGGAAAAAAAAAATTTAAAAATGGAAAGCTAATTTAAAACCCCCTTCTATTTGGGTTTCACCATGTAAAAAGTTTGCGAGTAAAATATTAAATGGCGAAGGGGGTTTTAAATTTCCCTGCATAATTTCTTGAGGGGGTCTTTATAATGGTCATTTTTTTAGTGTGTTTTACGGGTTTTTTTTTTGATAATATTATAGAACAAAATTTTTCCCAAAAATAAACCCGATTTTCTTATACCGCCCCGTACATCCTCACATGGGGTGAAAGCTCGGCCCCTATGACTCGCGGAAACAGATCAGCTCGGACGTTTTCCCCTCCATCCCCCCCCTCCCCCCAGGGCTCGGCTTTTTTTCATAGAGGAAAAGGGTTTTGGGAGTGGCCAGTTTTCTTAGCCAACAGACCCCCTGAAAAACGTACCCCCACGAGTATAAACTTATGTACGGGAAAAAGGTTTTTAAAAAGGGAAAAGACATGGGGGGGGTCAAATAAATTTTTTGACAAAATTATTTTAGTAGGGCTTTAAAGATGAACAGTTTTGGGGGTCCAGGTGGTTTTAGACAATTTTTGTTTACAGACAAAATAATTATAAATAATAATTCCCGCTTTTCCCTTTTAAATTGACATGAATTATTGTCAGCAGCTCGTAGGCCCCCGGGGGTTTAAAGGGTTTGTTTTCCCCGGGGGGTAAGGTACCCCCGGTTTTAAAAAAACCCTGCCAGATATTTTCACTGGCAAGTATCCCAGACCCAAAAATCAGGCAAAAGGGGAGATTAAGAAAAATGTTTTTAAAAAAAATGGACAATGAAAAAAAAAAAAAAAGCTGAAACCCCTTTAAAAAGTTTTTAAAAAAAAAAATTTTATGCGCTAATTTATTTTGCCGTCAAATTTTTGTATAAATTGGGCATTATTGTTTCAGATTTTTGCTAATACGAAAGAGAAAATTTTTCCCGGAGGACGTGGGGGGCCCCCGTTTTTTCTTCAATAAAAATTGGGTTTGGGGTCAGAAAAATCCTTAAGAATAGGTTTGTTTAAGCCAGATGGTTGGGCCCCACAGGCTGCGGGCGTCCGGGGTCATCACAAAAACAGCGGGATGCGGGACTCGCTTTTTAGGTATTTTAACCCTTTTGAAAACCGAGTCCTTTTTGGCAGGATAAAAATTCAAGAACCACATTTTTTGGGTACTTTGGACTCTGATAGAATGAATATGGCGTTACTTTCAACTCATCATAGTATTTGTGGGAAATATGGAATGTGACATATTTGTAACATTGGGTCATATAGGTAGATTAATGGTCAGTATCAAATGTAACACATATGTATCCCTGGGTTGTGTTAGTCTTTCATTACATCCTTCTTATATCGGTAATGAAAATATGATCATGTTTCGACTATATTTATTGTGTTGTGATTATGTAAACATAATGGACATGTTGAAATTGCAATTATACATTTTTTGAACATTACTGATTATTACATTAGAATAGAAAATAAGAAACGTATGAGATTTCATAAGCAAACACAAAATAATAGTTATATCTTCACGTCCAGTAGATGTCGATCCTCCCATTGACGAAACCGCACCCTCTCTTGACGAAGTCAGAGAGGCTGTCGCAAAGTTGAGAGGTGGAAAGGCAGCTGGTGTCTGTAATATCAGTGCGGAGCTCCTCAAAGTTGGGGGTGAGACCATGATCCGCGGGTTGCATGCTGTCCTGACTGCCGTGTGGCAATCAGGTACCATTCCTCCTGACTGAAAAAGGGGGCTGGTCGTCCCTATCCGGAGAGGGAAAGGGGACCGTCAGGACTGCAACAATAACCGCGGTATTGCACTGCTCAGCGTGCCAGGCAAGGTGCTTGCCCATCTATTGCTGACACGGATCCGCTGTCATCTGCTGAGGCATCAGAGACCTCAGCAGTCTGGGTTCACGCCTGGTAAGTCAACAACGGACCGTATCCTAGTACTTTGTGTCCTGGTGGAACGCTAACGTGAGTTTCGACGGGATGCTTGCGGTCTATGTTGATCTCAAAAAGGCGTTTGATTCAGTGCATCGTGAATCACTCTGGGATCTTCTGCAACTTCGCGGGATTTCTGCAAGGACTATTGGTTTAATGACTGGTCTGTACTCTGGGACTGAGAGTGCTGTGAAGTGTGGGGGAGGTGTATCCAGCTTCTTTCCTGTGAATACAGGAGTGAGGCAAGGGTGCCTCCTTTTCAACACTTGTATGGACTGGGTATTGGGCAAAGTTGTAGATCAAAGTGATTGTGGAGCATCCCTCGCCAATATCAAGATCACTGATCTTGTTTATGCCGATGATGCAGTAATCTTTGCTGAGTCGGTGGAGGTCCTGGTAATGGCTCTCGAGCCGCTGCACGAGGAGGCAAAGCCTTTGGGACTTGTGGTCTCAGCTGGATCAAGACCAAGGTCCAGGTGTTTGGAGGCTTACTAGATGAAACAGTACAGTCTGTTCATGCGGGCGGCGAGGACATTGAGATCGTGGAAAGTTTTACATACCTTGGTAGCGCAGTCCATAATGACGGCGGGTCAAGTCAAGAAGTCTTACTTACGACGGATTGGCATAGCCCACGGTGTTATGGACTTGTTCAGCAGGAGTATTTGGCGTTGTCCGTACCTGTGCAGGAGGATAAAGATCCGGATCTTCAGGTCGCTTGTGATCCCTGTCTTACTCTATGGTTGTGAGACATGGACACTAAATAGCGACTTGAAGAGGCGAATCGATGCCTTTGGTAATAAGTGTCTTCGAAGAATCATGCGGATCGCTGGATGATTAGTCTCACGTACCGATNTGGGGGGCCCCCCGGGTGGGCCCCCCATTTTAGGGACCCAATTTTTTGCACAATCAGGTTGGGCCCTGTCTTTACTGATGGTTCCAATCAGACGAAGATTTGGGTTAGGGGTTCGTTTTCCCCTCGTTTAAAAAAGGCGCAGCCTTCCAAAGTGTTTCTCTTTTTTACGGCTGAAATAATGCTTTTTATTCCCTCAGATATTTTCCCCTTCCCGGGGATGTTTTTTTTAAAATTTTAGTGATTCTTGTAGTGCTCTTCAATCCTAGAAAATTTTAACCCCCCCCACCCGCGGGTAAATGCCATCCTGGAATGGCTTTATTGCTAAAGGGGCGGGGGCGGCGGTCGCTTTTGTTGGGTCCGGAAAATGTGGTTGTTGCCGGTAATGAGGAAAATTGCCTTGGAAAAAAGCTGCAGCTAGAAGCCAGCTCTATCACATTTTGCAGTGCCGGCTACGGACCTGCGCTCGGAAAATCCATAGATCAGTTCACAAACAGTTGCGGGGAATTTTGGGATTACAAAGGGCAAAAAAAACTGCGCACCATCCCCCAAAGTACGAGGATGGGCACTGCGGCTCCCCCCGGAGATGGAGATTCCCTTGGCACTTTGCTTTTTGGTCCATCATATACGCAGGGTTCCTCATGGGGGGGACCCCCCTCCTTATGTGATGATTTTTTGGCCCCCTTAAACTGTGCGCCTTGGGGCGAGTGCCCCCAGTTTTGGGGAACCTACGGTGCAATTTTCCCCCGGGTGTCCGGGGGGACGGTGCTTACCGCTCCCCTGGCATTGGGGGAGAGGGTTTCTTCCGGGGACACGAATCCATACATTTATTGAAGGGGGCCCTTTCTAAAAAATTTGATTTTTTTAAAATTTTAAAAACTTATTATTTTTTTAAATTACTCTTTTTCTTTTTATGTATTTCGTTATTTTAAAACTTTTTATTCTACTTAAATTTGTTTTTTTAGTTTTACTTTTCTGTACCCTTTTTAGGCAGGCGTCAAAAACCCCGCAGTTGCGGGTCTTAAAACAAAAAAAAAAAAATCAAACCCAAAGGTCATTTACGGCACAAGGGGGCGCCAAATTCAAAAAAATTTTCTAAAAAAACTGTATAATATATATAAAAAAAAAAAACAATAGATGCTTAGGGAGATTGGTTGGGCTTAACAAAAGGTTTCGTGCAATTTTTTTCTAGGGTCAATAGTTTCATAGTAAAAAATGGGAAACGCAAAAAAGGGAGGGTTTTGACCATTTTAAAACTGCCAAAAAAATTTTGGGAAGGTTTTTTCCACAGACGAACAAGATCTCAAAACAATTGTACATCTTCCGAAGAACAAAAATTTTTTATATATTTTTTTCGCAGACCCCTCCAGAGTCAAAAAAGGGTTTTAATTTTTTTTATAGTATAGAACGCTTTCCCGACTAACGATATGGGAAAAACACAGGTCAAGCCGAAGCAAAGGTTGTAGTGCCTCCAAAAATCCTGTCCTCTTTCATGTTCCAAATCCGACCACTCTCAGTCCCTCAGTATTTAGACTCGCCAAAATGCCAAAACACAGTATTGTGCACGGCAAACTGTGGCAAACGTGACACGTAAACCACACAATTTTACACACTTTATAACCTAAAAGTGGCTATTACATACACTACACGGGGGCTACGTAGGTAGCAGTACCGATGATGGATTGGTTACGAGGAGGCCGACAAAAGAAACTCGTCACAGCAGCCTCTGTCTCGACTTCTTAATAGGAGCCATGGGCCACGTGGGGGGACCACCTGTACCCCCCCCACAACCCCCGACTAGGGTTTTTTTTGGACCATTGGATCCCCTGAGTGGGAAATCAACTGGTAACAGTGAATAAACTTGAATGACCACTGTCCATTTGGGGACCCATATTTGATTGGGATACCCACAAAACACAACTTTTTCACGACGCCGCGCCATTTATACTTTTGCTTTCTGTTCGGATGTGTTTTCTTCATGCTTGCGTGCACTATGCTGCATCTCATGGATGACATAGAGATGCTGTTTGACTACAGGCACAGGCCAACAAGCAACGGCTAATCACCGTTAGCAAGAGTGCTGGCAGATTCGGCCTAAGAGAAATGCACACTTCTAATGGCTCGAGTCTCCAGATACACGGCTGCGACAAGCAACTAGTGCTGACCGAGGCGATTGGCAAAACAAGCCTGTGAAAACTGTGATGCGTCTCCCGAACATTACATCCTGTGCTCGAGGAAAACTTGGAGATACGTGGGATGTTGCCAGAAGAGTTGAACGATGAACTGGACAGCTTCACATGTGACATGTATGGTAGAGCGTCAAAAGGTGGACCAAACTCGGTGAAGACATGAGACACCTGCGCCATAACGAGTTATGTGTGCCAAGGAGAATCGCCTGCTTCCCTCAGGCAACGTTCGACATAGCCATGTCTTCCACCATGTTAAGAGGAGCCTTACACAGCACATCCGGAGGGTCAACCACAATCGGAATTTGGAAGAGAGCACATGTTCCCGACCAAAGGATACCAAAGGCAAGCCAAGGTTATGGATTGGGAGGAGGAGAATGGGCCATATGGATCCTGTGTGGGACACGAAGGATGATCTACTTCACGACAGATGGCCTGACATAGCCTCATGGTGGCACCTGACGCTCTGGACAGTGGTGGACGATTCGCTGACAGTACTGTGACCGATGTGATGAAATGGAGCCCAGCATGGGAGAGGATCTAGGTGATGAGTGATGACCAGTGACGATGATGAGTAATGTCTCTTCAAATGAATAATGTTGAGACATTTCATGTAACAAGGCATAGCGGACTTGTATATTTGACATGAAATTCACATGATTGTGTTACATTTAACTCCCCGTGCCAATTTACATGTCCAGTTTTCATCATTGTGACTAGGTGAAGTAGGAAAAAAAAAACATTGTTATTGGTTTTTGTTTAGTTTTGTGTTATGATTAAAATATGCACAACTAATGTGGGAATACAAATTGTATGTATTATCTAAACTGTGACATTTTTAAAAGTGAGTTCAGATGTGCTTGAATCATGAATAAGGTGATGATGGAAAAACCAAATGGATTATTTCCTTTGTTTTATGTTATGATAATATCAATATGTTGGATATAAAAACTTTCATGAACATGTCATATTGTATAACATGGAATTTCGAGAGAGTTGAGTATAGTTCCGTTGGTGTTTGGATGATGACTAGGTGATGATGGAAAAAAATGTATTCAGCATATGATAATAATGAGCAATACCAGGTTGGATAATAAACTTTGATGTACGTATTATCGTATTATACAGTGCACAAATTGAAAGTTAAGTTAAATGAGTTCAGTGGTGATTCGATGAGATTAGATAACAGTATAAAGAATAAGCAGCTGAAAATATTATAAAGCCTTTGTTATATTTAGCAACATACAATTTTTCTTTCCTTAATGCGAAGGAATTTTACTGTAAAGGAAAACCTTCTTACGTCAAGCATAAATTGCGTTTGATGATTCACGTCGATCGTAAGTTTTGACGGGCTGTAAGAAAGGTTTTTGAAGGTATTTGTTACCAATGAAAGCTGAAACAATGTAGCAATGTACAGATATTGCTATGATAGCACGTCCGCTGTCATTAGCCTTAATGATATAGACTGCTCCCATCACGTCTTGTATCCCTGGCGTGTACAATATTCGGGACTGCAGCTATTCATGACACATGGGGACACAGGCATCCAAGAGACTGCCTTGTGTTGCTAATGGCATCTTCTCCATTTTGTGGACGATGCTGCTTGTCTCTCTGCGTCACAACATATTTTCCGCAAGGAAGTTGAAACAGCCAGTCTTGTTGCTCGTCGTTCACGGAAGGAATGCTTGTGCCAGTTTACTGGTGTCTTACTGCGTTCCGCACCTTTTCTTCTGATTCCTTGCCCCTTTTTCGACCTCGTCTCGGATTTCAGAATTGACTTCTTGTATAACATCAAGAGACTACGTCCACCGCTCGTACCTGGCACCATAGGATCTCTCTTCCACCGTTGGAATGATGTCTTCTTAGCATAGTCATCAAATGTCAATTTTGAGTAACGTAGCGGTAAGGGCATTGATTCAAGTGCTGAGCCATCAATGAGGTGTTGCATCTCCCTTTAGGTTCTCTGTCTGGGATGTTCACTTGCGCTTCAAGACTAGCATCTTCTTGGAGCATTAGATGAGAGTTGGGCCAGTGGTGAGGACTACAGTGCCAGTAGTCCATCCAATGGATGTGGCTGACTGCTGGAAAAATAGGTACTACCTCTAACACTACTCCCCTACACCCCATAGCCAGCAAAAGTATCGAAAATCATAAAGAACAAATTGTGTTTTTTAAAGCTTCCAGAGAAAAATTTTTTTTATGTGTCAGTGTGCTTTATAAGCAGGGAAAATCTAACTTCAGCGAGGCTTGAAAACATAGAATAAACCACACCCTAGATCATGCAAATCGGACTACTACAAATACTTCTAAAGCAAAACGTCAACTTAGGGAGGCAAATTTGGCGGCCCATCTTGAAACAATGGCCGCCGTCTTGATTTTCAATTGGCCAATCGGGCAGATTTGATTAGTATTCACATGGAGAAAATAGCAATTAATGCAAATTACTCGCCTCGAGTAGCAAAGCTTAATATATTTTTACATGTATATTGTGGCATGTAAAATTTGGGCGATGTTCACACTGTTTTCTAAGACAGTGCTGCTGCGTCTGGCAAACGCTTGTCAAAATACAATAAGCAATGCCTTGGAAAAACGAAGAATAAAGAATGCCGAAATCGGCTTGTTGCTGCGACAATATAGGTTATAATTGTGGAGGCGACGTGCCGCGGCGGGGAGTGGTGGGCGGGGAGATTGTGGCGGGGAGATTGAATCAAAACATTACGACTTCACGCGTCGACTCATTGCACTTCCAGGCTTTCTATCTGATTGATACACAATAATAACAGGAAAATATGACTGCCTAGGTATAGATAACTTCTAAACATACGTTATTGACTATATAATATCATAGAGTAACATTTACCTCGCCTCCTCAACTATAACCTCCTTGGTTATTTGGTTATATACAATGTTTTACAGAATCAGGCTTCTATACAATATACATATAGAAGAAAATGGTTCTTAATATTATACTTGTGTGTTTTAAGTGCAGTGGAATAAGCCCATATTTTTCTTTCAAGTTGACCAACTTTTCACCAAATTGTGAGTTAAAACTGCCAGCGACCACTGGCATTTCGGAGTTGCAGTTCTCTCTAATTAGTAGAACAACAGAAGAACTATATTTTTTGGTATTCAGATGCAGTGCATCAATATTTATCGCGAAATTGATCTACGAAAATGCTAGTAGCGGAGGGAAAACACAGTAGACCAACCTTTGAGTTAAATCTGCCAGCGACCACTGGCATTTATCGAGTTGCAGTTCTCTGGAATTACATGTGTCACTCAACAAATCCAGCCTGCGACACCACGGGCGAGGGCCAGCCATCTCAGCCTTCTAGAAATAACATATAAGGCCAACCACCTGAGGCCTCAAGGAAGATAAAAGCCTAAAGGCGCTACAAGTATAAAACATGATAAAATAGTGGGGCAGATAACAGCAATTTTTGAGAGGAATCGTGCAAATCATGATACAAGCATCAAATTTGGCACACTTGTTCTCCAAGTGATACTAATCAAATCTGCCCGATTGGCCAATTGAAAATCCAAGATGGCGGCCATATTTCACGATGGCCGCCAAATTAGCCGCCCGAAGTTGACGTTTTGCTTAGAAGTATTTGTAGTTGTCCGATTTGCATGATCTAGGTGTGGATTCCTATGCTTTCAAGTCTGCTGAAGTGGATTTTCCTGTTTATAAAGCACACTGACACATATTTTTCAAAATGGCCACCAGATTGTCTGTTTTTCATTACGTAAGCTTTGCCCCGGCTAGTAAATGTTCAAAGTTATGCATACCATGCCACTGGTCCTCCAGCTGCTACTGTTCACATATGCAGCTGCAGAGTGATGTGCAGGGGAGCTCTGACTGAAAGCACTTGCATCTTCCTTTGCAACCTTTCTTACAGGAACACTTCGTCAGTTCCCGACAGCTCGCTGCAATAGGGGGTAGTGTTGTCCAACATATTTGCCATGTCTCTCCTTTCTGTGTCCACCCCCATTCAACGGGACTGCTCGTGTCTCGTGTCTGGATTGGAGATGGTTGCCTGGCCCCAGCCTGATAGGCCGCACGCTTTGCATGTTCTCTGAGGGCTGCCTGTGTTGGTGGAATTGAGTTGTACGGCCTCTGCTTGCGGGCAAAGAGATCTAGTCTTGCTTCGTCCACACCAGTGGCTGCGCTTGATCTGTCGTACATGAGGACAACGAATCTCTCCAGCCTCTGCAGGTCAAGATCACGAATCAATGTTGGATGCTGGCTGAGATTAGTGAATGTTTCAGAAACATCATCAAATACGTTCCAAGTCTGCCATGCAGATTTCTTCGCTTTCCCACGGAAGGCAGACACGACTTCACATCCAGTGAACGCATGAAAGTATGGGATCCCTCTAGCTTTCTCAAGCCCTATTGCAGAAACTACCTCATGGACTGGAATCCATCGCATCTTGGCTCCTTGGCCAAAGGCAATCCACATTTTCTCAAGACCTAGTTCCTGTAAGGATGGCAATACAGATATTGCTATGACTAGCACGTCCGTGTCATTAGCCTTACTGATAATAGACTTGCTCCCATCAGTCGTTGTATCCCTGGCGTGTACAAATATTCGACTGTCAGCTTCTTCATGACAACATGGGGACACAGCATCCAGAGACTTCCTTGTGTTGCTAATGGCATCTTCTCCTTTTGTGACGATGACTGTGCTTGTCGTCTCTGCTTCACACATATTTTCCGCAAGGAAGTGAAACAGCTCAGTCTTGTTGCTGGCGTCACGAAGGAAGCTTTGCCAGTTACCTGGTGTCTTACTCGTTCCTGTCACTTTTCTTCTGATTCCTTGCCCCTTTTTCGACCTCGTCTCGGATTTCAGACTTGACTTCTTGTACACATCAAAGACTACGTCCACCCGCTCGTACCTGGCACCATAGGATTCCACCGTTGGAATGATGTCTTCTTTAGCATAGTCATCAAATGTCATTGAAGTACGTAGCGGTAAGGCATTGATAAGTGCTGAGCCATCAATGATGATTGCATCTCCCTTTGGTTCTCTGTCTGGGATGTTCACTTGCGCTTCAAGACTAGCATCTTCTTGGAGCCATAGATGAGAGTTGGGCCAGTGGTGAGGACCAGTGCCAGTAGTCCATCCAATGGATGTGGCTGACTGCTGAAACAAAGGTACTACCTCTAACACTACACCCCTACACCCCTACACCCCATAGCCATGCAAACGTATGAAAATCATAAACAAATGTGTAAAGTGAGAAAAATATGTGTCAGTGTGCTTTATAAGCAGGGAAATCTACTTCAGCAGGCTTGAAAACAGAAAACCACACCTAGATCATGCAAATCGGACAACTACAAATACTTCTAAGCAAAACGTCAACTTCGGGAGGCAAATTTGGCGGCCATCTTGAAAAATGGCCGCCGTCTTGGATTTTCAATTGGCCAATCGGGCAGATTTGATTAGTATCACATGGAGAACAAGTGTGACAAGTTTGATGCTTGTATCATCATTTGCACGATTTTTCTGCTATCTCCTACACTACTGTCAAAATTCACGTCGGAGTTCCACCAGGACACGAAGCGCTAGGATACGGTCCGTTGTTGACTTACCAGGCGTGAGAACCCAGACTGCTGAGGTCTCTTGTTTAGACTTGTGAGGTGTTTATTATCCTTGTCCACTAACTCATTTAGTATATTCAGTTACTTTTCCTGATTTTATGACTAAAAACATACGATTTTTTATTGCAAAGGAAAGGTTTGGGCGTGAAGGTCGTGGCAGTGTTGCCAACCGTAGGGACATGTCCCTAAACGTAGGGACTTTTGACAATTTTTTAAGGGCGTAGGGACGTTGAGACGCCCAGGCAAAATTATTAAGAACGTAGGGATTTATGACAATCATCAACAATTATAATATGAAAATTAACAAAAATGCTAATAAATCAACAAATAAATAAAAATAAATAAAAATGGTTTACTTTATACATTGATAAAGTCTTTCCACTTTTTCCTTTTCTTCGATGAAAAAGAAAAAAAAACTGCAGAAGCACGTATCTCAGACGCGTATTTATGGAGCCATATTTATTTAGCCGTATTTAGGGATAGATCAGCTTAAAGTAATCGGCCAGACCCATTTTTTGTTTGCCTAATTATGTTGAATGTACATTCAAAACACCTAATCCACCAAAAATAATTGATTTCCAGGCCTTATTTCCGTAAAAACACGACTTTTGTAAAAAGCGCGGGAAAAAAAAAATCTTCCCTCCAACAGGGCTACGATTGTTATTGATGACGTCAGAACAGGGACGCCCGCAGACACTCTGTCTGACACCTGTCGGCAAATGTTATGATGAGCGATTGTACTTCGGTGTCAGACAGTGAATCTGTCGCTGTGACCGACACTCTTCCCACACACACGCCTGCACACACGCCTCCTTCCCACACACACGCCTGCGCACCAACACCCTTCCTGCACACACACACACATACACACACAACACACACGTGTGTGGAGGTCGTGTGTATGGGAAGGAGGCGTGTGTGCAGGCGTGTGTGTGGGAAGGAGGCGTGTGTGCAGGCGTGTGTGTAAGAAGGGTGTCGGTGTGCAGACGTGTGTGTGGGAAGGAGGCGTATGTGCAGGCGTGTGTGTGAGAAGGGTGTCGGTGTGCAGGCGTGTGTGTGGGAAGGAAGCGTGTGTGTGGGAAGGAGGCGTGTGTGCAGGCGTGTGTGTGGAAGGAGGCGTGTGTGCAGGCGTCTGTGTGGGAAGGGTGTCGGTGTGCAGGCGTGTGTGTGGGAAGGAAGCGTGTCTGCAGGCGTGTGTGTGGGAAGGAGGCGTGTGTGCAGGCGTGTGTGTGGGAAGGAGGCGTGTATGCAAGTGTGTGTGTGGGAAGGGTGTCGGTGTGCGGGCGTGTGTGTAGGAAGGAGGCGTGTGTGGGGGAAGGAGGCGTGTGTGCAGGCGTGTGTGTGGGAAGGGTGTCGGTGTGCAGGCGTGTGTGTGGGACGGAGGCGTGTGTGCAGGCGTGAGTGTAGGTGTAGGAAGGGTGTCGGTGTGAAGGCGTGTGTGGGGGACGGAGGCGTGTGTGCAGGCGTGAGTGTGGGAAGGGTGTCGGTGTGCAGGCGTGTGTGTGGGACGGAGGTGTGTGTGCAGGCGTGTGTGTGGGAAGGAGGCGTGTATGGAAGCGTGTGTGTGGGAAGGAGGCGTATGTGCAGGGCTGCAGGCGTGTGTGTGGGAAGGGTGTCGGTGTGCAGGCGTGTGTGTGGGAAGGAAGCATGCTGCACCCATAAAGGATGCATGCATGTGGCATATAGCAAAAAAAATCTATCAGAAACACCCAAATATCTTCAAGTACTATATTTATCTCTGTGTTTACGTGCCTCTGATCAAGCGCGGGAAGAGGAGCCTCCCTGATGCTACGTCACCGAGCCTGAGCGCATCGTCTGCAAACCTTGAGGAGTGTTTTGAGAACTCGGGGAATTTGCAGATTTTGATTGCGGATTATTTAAAAACGGCTGACTGGATACAAAAAGTGACGACGTATTGTTGATATACTCGTTAATGGCTATGATTTGATTGCATTAAATCAGGAATGATGAAATGGTCTGGACGATTACTTTAAGGCCATGTCACACGGACACTTTTTACACCTTTCAGTGAAATAAAGAGAATGACCAATCTTGGGTGGTCAAGTTGGTTGTAGCATCTCTATGTGATATGTTTAGGGAAAATAAGTGCTGTATATAGGGAATATAGCTGTATGATTTTATATATTAATAGTAAGATAGTGTAGATAAGAGGAGAAAAATAAAGATGAGAGTAGGAAAATAAAGTGTTTGGTAGAGTAGGGTAGGATAAATAATTAGTTTTCTAACTCTATATATACAAGACACGTGTATGATATGGTACATGCGTGTTATTTAGATTTTTTTTTTACGTATGATTTAGATATATAGTTAAGTTTTGAGTTGTTGATGAGAAGTTATGACGGAAAGTGTTGATAAAAACAGATATTTAATAGGCTGCGTGTGTGTTTACTACAGAAACGGGGATAATAGGATACATATGTGTTATTTTTATTTGATTTAGGAATACAAGTAAGGTTTTGAGTGAGTTATTTATGGTTATCAAGGGAAATGTGAGGAAGGAAGGACATTTCATAAATGCAGTAAAAGCAGAGTAGCTAAGATAAAAGAATACAGATCTTCGCTACTCTGGCAGGAAGATGCTCGTAGCCGAAACGCCGTGTGACAACACGCACACTTTTTGCCACCACTACGGGCATCTTTTGGTAGCAAAATACCAAAAGATGCCGGAAGATATCGTTCGTGTGACACGGCCTGACACATCATAACATCAGCTGTTTTATTCGTTTGTGGGGATCAGTCACTCTACCTCCGTAGTTTGACTTCAGAAAATATTAGACAATGGAAAAGACTGGTGCAAGGAAACCTAAAAAATCTAGAAACAAAAGAGGCGAACTCTCAAAAGAAGACAAGTCTCCGCCAAGAAAACAACGCTTCAGATCTAAATGGCTGAAGGTAAGTCACTTAGCGTGTTCATGTAGCAACTTCAGGTTCATGGAACCACCTTAATTGTCTCCGTGCAATTATAATACAATATTGTAGAATGATGAGCAGGTTGTTGTACACCATTTCGCCATTTCCTTCATACTACACTATTGTACAATGATGAACAGTGGGTACACCATTATTTCCATTTCCCTTCACTGTATAGTATATTCACATGGTACTAGTAAGTGAAGAAGATTAGGCAAGGTCAATGTTTAACTCTTTATATAATACACATTTTCTGATCATCATTAATCTGGTCCCTAATGTTGCACTTTATACAAAAAAGCGTATTTTGAGGAGCGGGGATATTGGCATTGTACTTAGGGACACGTTAGGGACTTTTCATGGTTTCTGTAGAGATAGATATTTGGACCAAATATAGGCGAATTTTGGTGAGGAAGCCGTAAGAAGCCGGCTTCTTGCAGCTTGCGTTTCTTAACTCGAGCACTTTTAAGAAGCGGCTTTAGCTGAGCCGACTNGGGTGTGTGCAGGCGGGTGGGGGAAAAGGGGCTGGTGCAGGGTGGTGTGGGAGGGGGTGTGGGGGCGTGTTTGGGGGAAGGCGAGGTTGTGGAAGGAGGCGTATGTGCAGGGCTGCAGGCGTGGTGTGGGAAGGGTGTCGGTGTGCAGCGTGTGTGTGGGAAGAAGCATGCGCACCCATAAAGATGCATGCATGTGGCATATAGCAAAAAAATCTATCAGAAACACCCAAATATCTTCAAGTACTATATTTATCTCTGTGTTTACGTGCCTCTGATCAAGCGCGGGAAGAGGAGCCTCCCTGATGCTACGTCACCGAGCCTGAGCGCATCGTCTGCAAACCTTGAGGAGTGTTTTGAGAACTCGGGGAATTTGGAGATTTTGATTGCGGATTATTTAAAAACGGCTGACTGGATACAAAAAGTGACGACGTATTGTTGATATACTCGTTAATGGCTATGATTTGATTGCATTAAATCAGGAATGATGAAATGGTCTGGACGATTACTTTAAGGCCATGTCTCACGGACACTTTTTACACCTTTCAGTGAAATAAAGAGAATGACCAATCTTGGGTGGTCAAGTTGGTTGTAGCATCTCTATGTGATATGTTTAGGGAAAATAAGTGCTGTATATAGGGAATATAGCTGTATGATTTTATATATTAATAGTAAGATAGTGTAGATAAGAGGAGAAAAATAAAGATGAGAGTAGGAAAATAAAGTGTTTGGTAGAGTAGGGTAGGATAAATAATTAGTTTTCTAACTCTATATATACAAGACACGTGCATGATATGGTACATGCGTGTTATTTATATTTTTTTTTACGTATGATTTAGATATATAGTTAAGTTTTGCGTTGTTGATGAGAAGTTATGACGGAAAGTGTTGATAAAAACAGATATTTAATAGGCTGCGTGTGTGTTTATTACAGAAACGGGGATAATATGATACATATGTGTTATTTTTATTTGATTTAGGAATACAAGTAAGGTTTTGAGTGGGTTATTTATGGTTATCAAGGGAAATGTCAGGAAGGAAGGACATTTCATAAATGCAGTAAAAGCAGAGTAGCTAAGATAAAAGAATACAGATCTTCGCTACTCTGGTAGGAAGATGCTCGTAGCCGAAACGCCGTGTGACAACACGCACACTTTTTGCCACCACTACGGGCATCTTTTGGTAGCAAAATACCAAAAGATGCCGGAAGATATCGTTCGTGTGACACGGCCTGACACATCATAACATCAGCTGTTTTATATTCGTTTGTGGGGATCAGTCACTCTACCTCCGTAGTTTGACTTCAGAAAATATTAGACAATGGAAAAGACTGGTGCAAGGAAACCTAAAAAATCTAGAAACAAAAGAGGCGAACTCTCAAAAGAAGACAAGTCTCCGCCAAGAAAACAACGCTTCAGATCTAAATGGCTGAAGGTAAGTCACTTAGCGTGTTCATGTAGCAACTTCAGGTTCACGGAACCACCTTAATTGTCTCCGTGCAATTATAATACAATATTGTAGAATGATGAGCAGGTTGTACACCATTTCGCCATTTCCTTCATACTACACTATTGTACAATGATGAACAGTGGGTACACCATTATTTCCATTTCCCTTCACTGTATAGTATATTCACATGGTACTAGTAAGTGAAGAAGATTAGGCAAGGTCAATGTTTAACTCTTTATATAATACACATTTTCTGATCATCATTAATCTGGTCCCCAATGTTGCACTTTATACAAAAAAGCGTATTTTGAGGAGCGGGGATATTGGCATTGTACGTAGGGACACGTTAGGGACTTTTCATGGTTTCTGTAGAGATAGATATTTGGACGGAAGCCGGCTTCTTGCAGCTTGCGTTTTCTGTTAACTCGAGGCACTTTTAAGAAGCCGGCTTCTTACGGCTTGCCCAGCAGGGCCAAGCCGTAAGAAGCCGGAGGAAGCGAGCCCTAGGCCCCGCTTCTCTCAGCTTTATACGTCACGATACGTGACGTAGAGAAAAACAACACGTGGCGGTATTGCGCGAAATCTTATCAGTGCAAAATCCTATAGACCATAGAGTGCATTCATCTATCATATTTCACTAATTTTACAGCTTAACTGCTGCCCCGATACACGTTACAGGCAACATCGAGTCACTAGCTTCCCATGAGAACACTTACAAGTAATAATAGTTGATAAAATAATACAAGATAAAAACCATACGCCTGACTGTTTTTGACGTGGATAATTATAATTTAAGCTTTTGAGAACTATTATTACTTGTAAGTGTTCTCATGGGAAGCTAGTGACTCAATGTTGCCTGTAACATGTATCAGGGCAGCAGTTAACCTGTAAAACCAGTGAAATAAGAGCGATGAATGGAGGTTTACAGGATTTCGCGCCTTGACAATATTTTGCAAAACAGCGGGACAGGCGGAACTAGTAATAGAGTAAATACCGTCGTAGAAATAATGTAATTACAGATAACAGGACACAAGTAAACACACAGATGTACATTCAAAAGCATGGACTTACCTTAAGACCACGTATAAGAATATACAAGGTACCGTAGATAACACTATATAGTCGCCAGTCAATTGCCACTGCACTAATGTCGCCAGGCACAATATATTACGAATTTTAGCATCCCTACAGACTTTTATGTGCCACTGAAGACATGTACGGTAGTGTGATGTACATAATATAAACTACTGTGGATGCGTCTTCAGTGGCACATACAAATCAGTAGTGATGCTAAAATTCGTAATATATTGTGCCTGGCGACATTAGTGCAGTGGCAAGTGACTGGCGACTATAGTGTTATCTACGGTAGAGCAGCTGATAGGTATATATTGTGGAAATGACTAGCATTGCGTTTAATTCAGTATGTTTATGAGAGAAGATGTGGTTGGATATGAGTTGAAGATGACAATTCGTCATTGTGTGCACATTCACCTTTTTTTGCCATTAAATCAATCAATCAGTCGTCATTGTGTGGTTGTTTTGTTTACAGCTATCAGCTTTGATCGCCGAGCGGGCGAGCCCTGACAAGAGGCTGGCAACTGATCAGCCGTCTGGCGAGGCACGCAAGCGAGAGAGAAGCCGGCAAGAAGCCGGCTTCTTACGGCTTCCTCACCAAAATTCGCCTATGAGTGTTGAGTTGGCAACACTGCGCCAGGGTTGTGAACTGTACGATAATTGTCGTATTTGTACGATAATTTGACTATCCGTACGATGTACATGGTTGAGAATCGGTACGATGTACATGGTTGAGAATCGTACACGAAAATACGATAATTGAGTCACAAATATAATTACATTATAAAGTCATACAAATATGGTCATCACAAAAAAAAAAAAAAATCTGTCGCTGTCAACTTCCGCGAGAGAGCTAGAGAGTTTTGAGTTTTTTTGGTCCTTTGCAATGGATTTGGACCGTTGCTTGCCGCATTAGAACGCAGATTGTGAGAGGGTATTTAGCAAGATTAACCTTACCAAGACAAAGGTAAGGTTTGACACTGACTTCTAACGGGAACCCTACTTGGTTCTCTTCCAGCAGCGCAGTGTGTAAGGGAAAAGGGAGATTGTGTTACTTTCATCCCTACACATGATATGGATATGTCGATAACAACTGACACACTATCACTATAAGCGCCAGCTGACACAGGGGATAGAAAAATAGAGGAGGAACAGGAATTCCTCTTTTCTTTTGAGGATGAAAGCTACGTAGAGTTCTCGAGTTCACCTTCTTTCGAGTCATTATATGTGTTACTAAATATATATTTTTTTATTTAATTTAATTTATTTAGGAAAAAATAAATTAATATGGAATTTTGTCATGATTGGATATATTATATATTTTGGTGAAAAGAGAAAATATTTTTATGAGGAATGCTGAATTCAATGATGTATATCAGTGGTTCCCAACCTTTTTTCTGTTGTTTCCCCCTTCAACCATCCGGATTTCCCCCTTCAAGGAAAAAAGTAGCCAATACACAACATTTGCTTGTTTAATAACACAAGTGTATGGACACTATCCTCTAGTCTATATCTATATATACTTGAAGAAAAGTCAATAGCCGCATTCTAAAACTTTTTTCTGTCGACTGAATGCTAGTAATTTAGATGTGTGGGTACTCCGTAGTGTAGGGGAAGCACGCTCGGTTCACAACGAGAAGTTCCGGGTTCGATCCCCGGGCGGAGCGGAAACAGTTGGGCTGTTTCCTTAAAACCCGAGCCCCTGTCCACCCAGCAGTGAATGGGTACCGGGTGTTAGCCGGGGTTTTGTGACCCGCCTCCCGGGGTGCTGGCTTCGGCCAACACTATAAGCACTAGCAGACAGCTCTCTCTCCTCCTTGGAGGAGAGAGTTGTCTGGTTACAGTGGAGATCCATCTCAGCTGCGTCGATAACTGACGAAATTCTTCAAACAAACAAACAAACAAATGTCCCTCAGAATAAATTTCCCCCTTAGAATCCTGAAATTTCCCCCCAGGGGGAAATTTCCCCCAGGTTGGGAAATACTGATGTATATAGTTATCTACTGGCTATATTATTTTAGCTAAGGTTGTACGATAATCTATCTGAAAATACGATAATTTTGGTGGTTTGGTACGATAATGTGGGCTACAAAAGTTCACAACCCTGCACTGCGCGCGCCGCACTACCAAATCTTCAGTCTTCCCCGACCCGTCGGTGGGAGAGCTCAGAGCACGTTCGCTCGGTGTTCACCTCGCTATGCAGTAGACATTCCCACCAGTAGAAAGTTTTGCTGCTGGTGTTTCACGAGTTTCTGCCAGCACCTCTGCCCTTGTTAGAGTCGCTTCACGGACCCCAAGGCGAACCCTGAAGGTTGGGCGCGTAGGCCCATTACATGAGGAGGCCCCTTAATTAAAGGGGTACTGGATAGGTCTGGTCACACCACTGGGTTACAGGCAGTGGATGCCGATCCTACCATTGACGAAACCGCACCCTCTCTTGACGAAGTCAGAGAGGCTGTAGCAAAGTTGAGGGGTGGAAAGGCAGCTGGTGTTTGTAATATCAGTGCGGAGCTCCTCAAAGCTGGGGGTGAGGCCATGATCTGCGGGTTGCATGCTGTCCTGACTGCCGTGTGGCAATCAGGTACCATTCCTCCTGACTGGAAAAGGGGGCTAGTCGTAAGGGAAAGGGGACCGTCAGGATTGCAACAATTACCGCGGTATAGGTGAATAGACATTGAAAGCTGGGGTTGCTACACAACGCTAGTATTTCTATTTTTTCATTGGAAAAAAGTACTATTGCGGGCTTTACTATAAGACCTTTTCTGTTGCTGTTTCGTTACATTAATATATGTAGATAATTTTCTCGCATGTTTTTAATAAAAATGGGACATATTAATCGTCGAATAAGCATTTGTCAAATGATTCACTGCGCGCCAACTATTCCTATTATTATAGTATGAAGGGCCAGATATATACAACTTTTCCTACACAGAGAGAACTTTCCTGATGTATACATATATATAAATGCAACTGACGAATACCAGCAAAGTATATAAGAAACATTCATGTGTACAGCAGTGTGTTGATGCCTGAGGTACGACACTTTCTATCGACTACCACACGTGGGTTTAATCGAGACCACCGAGAGACAAGGCCTGGTGGATCGCCCATGACGTCACACCATAAGGATACCACCCGCCCCGCTCTCCGTACAAGTTTACCTACCTAATATAATGTTTATCAGTATAAAAGATATACTGTTATCTTCGGAAATGTTTGTTCTATAATATTATCAAATAAAAAACCGTAAAACACACAAAGAAAATGCCATTATGAGACTTTCAAGAAATATGCATTAACTTAAACTCTTCGCCATTTAATATTTTGCTCGCAAACATTTTACATGGAGAATATCAATAGAAGCGGAGTTTAATTAGCTTTCCATTGATATATTTCGTTTAGTGATAAATGAATTAGCGGCATGCATAAATTAGCGTTAACTAAATATAAAAAATCATGAAATCGGGTAATTTCCTACCTAATATATGTTTATCAGTATAAAATATATACTGTTATCCTCGTAAATGTTTGTTCTATAATATTATCAAATGAAAAACCGTAAAACACATTAAGAAATGCCATTATGAGACTTTCAAGAAATATGCATGAACTTAAACTTTCCGCCATTTAATATTTTGTGAAAAAACTTTTTACATGGAGAATATCAATAGAAGCGGAATTTAATTAGCTTTCCATTGATATATTTCCTTTTCTGATAAATAAATTAGAACTATGCATAAATTAGCGTTAACTAAATAAATAACATCATGAAATCGGGTAATTTCCCAGATTTCATCGTTACATCCGTAAAGTCTCGCGATTTTTTTACCCACCGCTCAACCTGTCGTTGAGTAACACAGTCTCCCTCACAAATTCTTTAGAACTGAAACCGATCTTATATAAGCTGTGAATACGGGTGATTTGGTCTGCAGTCAACTGTGGCTCAGGCCCCATATCCAACTGAGCGAAAACACTTTCCCGAAATGTTTTGGTGACGTTTTGGGGAATCAAGACTGACGACAATTGGACTGACGATAAGATGCAATATGTCCTGGTCACTGCCCATTAATGACTAATGATTTGAAAAACTGCAAGCAGGAAGTCAAGGCCATGAGTGAGTTTCCAGACAACTTTTTTTTTCTTCAATCATTCCCCATAGGAAGCGCCGGGAGGGAATTAAACGCAATTTGTCAAGGAGCGTGACGGATACAAGACACCGCCAACTTCTTTGTCTTCCACTGTATGTCACTGGTTGAGAATCCCAGCCAGAAAAACAATGAAGTGCTTCCCATAAAAGTGTAGGAGTGGTAAAGTAACATTTTGTGGCAGCTTTGTGGAGACGAAGATCCCAGAGCGTGATGCAGAATGGCAACAACATGTTACTATAGGCAATAAAATGTTATAAAAGGCCTATATAAAAGGCTTATAAATGCACTGTTACTATAGAAACACGTCGCTCAGTCCATGAACCTCACCTATGTGGAAGTCTGGGAGCACCAATATCACCTGCAACAACAACACTAACAACAACTACAACACATAATGGTGCCAATAATAATAGTGGCCCATCATTATAGAAGGATTTAAATGAAGAAGAAGAGTACAGTATATTGCATTGAATGAATACTGTACGTGTTGTGTGTGTGTGTGGAAAAGGAAAGCTGGAAAAGCGTACTGTAGATATAAAAAAGAAATAGGGAAGAACAGGTTCACAAATAGGGTGGTAAATGATTGGAATGGACTCAGTTTCTTAGGTAGTTAGTGCGGAGTCATTAGGGAGTTTTAAAAGGAGGCTGGACAGTGTTATGTATGGGGATGAAAGGTGGATGTAGGTAGTGTTAAGTAACAGGAACTACCACGTGTAGGTCTCCCAGCCTCTTGTAGCTTCCTTATTTTCTTATGTTTTTATGTGTGTGTGTGTGTGTAATGAAAGGAAAGGAAGGATTACCCATATAAACAGCTTTTTAACACGCATTTACTTTTCGGTGAACTTGGTGGTGGTGATGTACACACACACACACACGCACACACACACTCCACCCCATAAAGAGATCCCTGCTCGACTCAACACCACGTATACACACACGCACATACACATTCTACGCTATTAAGGAGAACAGTTTATTTTAACCCCTTGAGGCCCAGAACGTTATTTCCATTGTAATTTGACTGCCATTAGACGATTTTTAGCGACTATAAGCAATATTTTAATAGCTATGACCTGTTTAGTATCCTTGTCCACTAACTAATTTGGTATATTCAGTGACTTCGTTATTTTATGGCTAACAGACATTTTTTTTAAGCAGAGGAAAGATCTGGGCGTGAAGGTGTTAATGACTATTTATATAGATCACTATTTCTCCCCCTCTCCTATAGGCAGCTGTGTATGTGCGTGCGTGTGACCGTGAAGTTACAGGTCTG
This sequence comes from Chionoecetes opilio, assembly GCA_016584305.1. Taxonomy (NCBI): domain Eukaryota; kingdom Metazoa; phylum Arthropoda; class Malacostraca; order Decapoda; family Majidae; genus Chionoecetes; species Chionoecetes opilio. The sequence goes on along the minus strand of JACEEZ010014648.1, from coordinate 8,787 downwards.
TGGACGATGTGTTGTGGAGAGTGTGTGGGCGTGGTGGCGGCCGGTGGGCGTGGCCGCATTTGATTTATTTATTTATTTGCAATTTTTTTTCTCTCATCCACTAAGGCTTATTTTTTTCTCGCTAATTTCACATATTTTCTCATTCACTTTCACTTATTTTCTCACTTGCTCTAACTTTCTTTTTCTCACTTTCTTTAAATTTTCTCTTTTTTCAATCATTTTATATTTCACTCACTTATTTTCTCACTTTCCTTAAATTTCCTCACAATTTTCACTCATTTCCATTCACTTTTCACTCACCATCTTTTTTTTCATATCGAAGAAATGAAAGAAATTATCATGATTATCAATTATTTTATTAATTATTATTAGACTATTATTATTATTATTATTATTATTATTATTCTATTAAATTATTAATTATCATTTGTCTTTATTTTGTCTCGTCTTGTCTATTTATTTTTCTTTCACTGTATTTTTAACATTATTATTTTATATCTTTTTATTTTACTTTATTTTTGTATTCTTTATTATATTCTTCTGTGTAAGATATTTCTTTCTTTCTTTCTTTCTTACTTCAGGTGACGTCACTGTTAATGTCCTTGTATTGTATTACAGGCGTTAGACCAGTAGTTAGAGGTATACTTTAGTTACTAATTAGCTGTAGTTGTACCGCTATTTTCAAACACTTATTTTTTCACTCATCTGGAAAAGCAAAGAAAAGATATTATTGTTGGAATTATCAACCACCAATTGATGGTCGACAACAACTGTTAAATTATAATGTTGATTAACGTGAACTCACCTTGCGATTAACCCAATTCTACCTAATCTGCTATGATACCCTATTTAGACTCTAACTAAGGTATACTCAGCAGTGGCAGGTGGGTTGTAATGTGCTTTGGCTTAATCTCTAGCTTTGGGAAGTATTGCAGGTCGAGGTAGACAGAGTCGCAACAGGCTGGGAGTGGAACTTGTGACGGCGTGGTGACTGTGCTGAATGATGCACGTAAGGCCGCTTCCCTGGGCCGACGTTCTCCCCAGCTTTCATACTGATTTCTAGGGGTTTTTTACACCTCGCCTACTTAACCAATTGTTTGTAATTTTTAATCTATTAATATGTGGTTGACTACACCTTATTGTACATAAAAAGTTTCACTTACGCTTGTCCGTAGTGGCTAACTGGTTACTAAATTCCTACACTGAGAAAACCTTTCCAGCTGGGCTTCCACGTGGGAAAAGGGTTCCAAAAATGTTCCAAAAAGGGGAAATTTCCTTCATTTCTTAGATTATTTTTAATCCTTTGATTAATTGTGGTATTATAGATGAATACCACCAAAAGTATCAAATTATATCTATACATCAAATTTATACCCAAATCTATTATAATATATACATAGGTGGAATTTGTGTTCTTTATCCCCACTCGGGGGCCCCAAAATTCCACCATTCAAATTATACCTTACTCAAAATTAGAGGGGTTTTTTATGGTATTTTCCACACTGGGCCGGTGAAAAATGAAGGTTCTTCAGGTAATTTGACCCCTTAATGAGGTTTCCAGGGGTTTTCCCACTTTAAAGCAGCTTCCCTCCGGGGTCGAAAATCCCCAAATTTTTTTGGCCTGCAAGACGCAGATTAAAGTTTTTCATTTCTCTCTTCAGCTAACTCTAGGGATAAAATTATTTCCCGTCCGAACACATCTTTGCCCCCTCACTAGTAACTCCACAGACCTCACAACCCCCTTTCCATCAGTATGCAATTTTGCTATTTTTCTGGGGCCCATTGCGAACGAGCATCTCCCTAAGGTTTAACTAATTCCTCTTGATTGACTTTGATTTTCTGGCTGTTGAGCCCCATAAACTTTCCCTAGACTCAGTAAATAATCTGCACCCCAATGCTTATCCCATGATCTTAAATTTTTACTTGGTATGATTAACCTTCCCGGAGATTTTTGAGCCGGTCTTTTATGTAGGATCTTGTTTTTTCCCCTTGTATCTATCAAGAAGGGTTCCAGCCCTTCTCCCATAAATTAATGTGGAGAGTAAGAGCTTCTATATTTTTGTGAATCTCTAAGTGTTAGGGTGGGTTTATTGATACGGGTCTCATCTCAGTCACTATGGTTTTCAAGTCTTCTAGACTATTTTTGGGTCTTGTGGAGAGTTTTCCTACGCAAGACTTGACAATGCAATCATCTCTCTGTGAAACCATTTTCCCAGAGCTCTAGGAGTAGTAAATGTCCTTTTAACTCTAGAGATCTTTGTACTGATGGATGATTTAATATTCTAACATATGGGGGAGGCTCCTAGAGTTAGTAGCATACGCTATCATCGCCGAGGACATGACCGCCGAGCCACAAACGCGGAACCTTGAATAAATGTTTCGGCACTTAAATCATCAGCTATTTTAAATGAACCCTTGAGAGGTCAAGTAATAAGCAGACATATACTTTCTGGGGGAGTATTATCTCCTGTAATTATTATTGCCCCAGTATAGTCGACACCAGCTACCTCAAATGTTTTAAGGTTGTTTCCCGATCTGGGGAGTTGAGTGGGCCGGAAAAGGTGATCAGTCTTCCCCTATTCTTGCTTTGATACAAGTTTTGAGTATATTTTAACTCCCTGTCTCCCCTTTCGGTATCCAAATTTCCCCCTTTGAGATAGGCTAATGTATACCCTTCCCCATGTAAAAGTCCATAGATTCATAAATGCAATTTAGTAAATGATGACCTTGGGATTAGCATGGTTGCAGGTTTTATCGGGAAGATCCTTCCAAATTCTTCCTCGACCTAATGATCCCCTCATTATCTGGGACGACCAATTTTGATAATTTTGTTCCTACGGGGGGGGCCGAGGCTAAGATCTGATATTCTAGGAATTCCTTTTTTTGTATTGTTCTAACCCAAAACTTCAAAGGGTCAGATATCCCACTTTATGTTTTAAAAAGAAAAATTTAGTATCCTTAATTTTGCTTAATAAGGAAAACCTTTTTATATCCATAACGATCTGTGATCAATATAGGTTCCATGATTTATCTTCTGATGTCTGATTTAAACTATAGACCTTTTGTTAGGCATTCATTATTTTTTTTTCAAGCCAGTAGACTTTAAACCTAATCCTTATTTAAAATTTGAGGATTTTTCCTCTGGACAAAATTCAGCTGGTTTTCCTTGGTACAACATGATTATAGTGAAATGTGGAAACCTAAGTCCATTTTCTTACCAACACGATTCCTGACAAAAGGGGATTTTAGTGTTATTTTTCACTAACCATTTTAGGAAAATTTCACTATGGGTCCACATATTACTTCACTATTTGTAATAAATTGCTTAGATATTGAGCTAATTTAGTGCCTAATTCTAATGCAGTCAGCTCCATTTGAGGCAATGTTCTAGTTTTAATTGGAAACCCGAGCCTTAGACATAATTATTTAATTCCTCTCCGCTTAAGATAAGCTACTGCACCGTATCACTTTTTGAAGCATCACAAGAAATGTGGTTGCGGGGTTTGTCGCCCATCAGCTTTTATTCTCCTACTTATTAAACTTCTTTTATCTTATTGAACCAGATCTTATTTTCTCCCATTCTGTTGTATATTTCCCATCTAGGGGTTATCCAATCGAGGTTTTCTCCCCGGGCCTTTTTAATTAACATTTCCCCCTTTATAGTTTTTGGGCCATTTACCCAGGGTAAAATACTTGGCTGACCTGACTTAAGATGTTCTCTTTGTTAGGACCACAGAAAAATTTTGACACTTTAATCTCAGTTCATCAGTATTTACATTCCACCTTCCAAACACAGATTGGATCCGGGTGGCGTATAATTCGGGAAAATTTCCTTCCTGATTATCCCTTCTATCTTGGAGAATTAGTATTCCAACTTGCAGGGGAGGCTGGCCTTCCTCACTCTTTATTAGCCAGTTTATAAATTTGTATTAGTTTCTTCCTAAATTTATTGTCCCCTGAAAATTATCCTTTAAAGTTACTTTCCCCATTTGGCTATCAGAACCCTTAAATGGTACTGTAATGTTTTATTAATAGAAAGGGCCTTAAAGCAAAAAACCAACAGACTGCAAAAACTATATTGGCTAGGGGCTTCTTCCTGAATATTTTTTTCAGGCCATAGGAATTTTGTGAATTTCTATCTTTTCTTTTAGCCTACTCTTGGGAAAAGCCTTAGAGATGTCAGCCACATAGGCAAATTTATCTTTTTCTGAATTTTACTAAAACCTCTCCTAGATTAGAAAGAATTCGGTCCTGTCTGCAGACAGCCCTTTTAAAACTAGCATCTTGTTTAGTTTTGAAACTACAATTAAAAAACTATTCTGATGGGGTGGTTGATAAATTTTTAGCCACGCATGGTGGGGTAATAAAGTCCTATATTATGATTTACTGCTCCTTCCAGTTTTTTCGATAAAAACATCCTTTAATTGACCTTGAATAGATCTTAAACATAGCACTCCAATTTAGACAGATTTTCTTCAGTTTTCTCATTTGAAATATTTAAGAGGCTCTTAACTATGTGATAATTGGAAGGTAAAACAGGGCATTTATTTGCCAAGGTAGACCTACTTTCATATTTACCATTAACATAATTGACAGTGTGACATAGTGATCTAGAGTACTTTGATCCTCTTCAGGCAACTGTTCGGGTAATGATACCGATATTTTCTAGATCCCATAATTTGTGCACGGGGATATCCCCTTCTTCCAATAACTCATTGATTTGAGTGGTACTAATGGAGTCCCTATTCTAGCAACCAGAGGGGGTTTTGCTGACTAGGAATGCATTCCTCTTGTTTTGGCTGGTGAGTGGTTTGTGGGATAGGTCCCATTATGCATTACCCACCGGGACTGGTGAACCCTTGGAAATGTTATGTCCCTTTTGATGACCTTACTTAGGAATCGACCAAAATAATCAGCGCCTATTATTAAATGGTATGGGCCTCACATCTTCAAAGGTATTTCTAACTAGTCTAACACCTTTCTGTTTCAAAGTTTTCAGCTGTAGATTTAGTCCTTTTACCGTTAAATTTATCTTATGTCCCTTAACTACAGCAGCCCACCCCTACATTGATAATTACCCAATTGAACTAGTGGTCGCAAAAATGTCAAAACTTTGAGCTTCTTTATTGGCCAAAAACCCGAAATGGCTAAGTTCACCCTGCTAATTACAGGGAGCTGCAATAGAAGCAACTATCTCTCCACTAATAAAAATTTTCCCTTTGTGCCCCACTGTTCAAACATTGTTTTTTAAATATGGTTGATTTACCATTATTGCTCACCCTTAACTCTGCCGTAGGGGCAGCGGATGAACTACTCATACTAGTTACTGCCATTTTAACAATCGTAGGGTCCTGTTTCTCCCATCACCATTGGACATAATGCTACGTGATGAATGGATTTTTCTACCTTCCAACAAGTACCTAGGCTAATAGGACAGGCTTGTATGGCATGTTTACCACTAGGCAGGGTTTGGCATTACCCAGGTCCTTTAAACCCTTTTGTACCTAGTGGAACAATCTGGGTATATATTACAAGTGGAGTTTGATGTTCTTCCTCGCAGAAAACACATTTTTTGCTGACTTTTACTTGTAATAACCCTACATTTAGAAATGGCACCTGTTCTTTTGAGTAGGTCTTGGTGATGGTTTACCGGCTGGTCTACCTTGAACTTATTTACCGGTTTTTCTTCCCATCGTAAAATTTTTGTAGGAGCGGGATAACTACCCACCAATGAGGGCTCTCTAAACTCTAAAGGTGGTTGATATTGCGATTAACTTTAGGGCTAGTTATCTCAATCTCCCCTGTGGGGGGGTTCCTGCTCAACACCTTGTAAATGTTTGCACTCTTTTAATAAACCCTCCTCATTTTGCTTGCCGGGAAGTAATTACTATTGTACCTTTGATTTAAACGGTCTCGCATCCTGGTTTGGTAGTTTTTCTCCATATCATGATACTAACCATCCAGTCTGATTCTGTCAAGGTTTTTTTACGCTCAATGGCCCTTAGTGTGCAACTTAAAGTTATTCTAAAATCTTCCATTCTCTGTGATTTTTGAGAAGGGCTCAGTTAAAAATCCATGAACTTGCAAAAAGATTCTTTGTTTCTGATCTTTATCTTCATAATTATCTCTAGGAATCTTGAGTGCCACATTATAATTGGCATTTTCCCACTGTTTAATTCCTTTACCAGCAATATGCAGGACCTCTCAACTGACCTAACAATAGGTTAATTTATGCACCTCTGCTAGATCAGTCCTATTATCAATTAAATTTTAATTTATCCCAGAAGAATCAATTCTCACCCTCAAAATGGGGGAATGACAAATCTGGTAATTTAAGTTGGGTAAAAAGGCTTTGCTGTGGTTTTCTGATCACGCACTAAGTTTTTCATATTGATTACTGTTTCCATGTATTTGGTACATTCTTGATCATACTCGGACTCATAATTAATTAATTTCTTTTTTCCCCAGCTTCTAATAATTGAAGTAACCTCTTCATAATCATCCCATTTAGTTTTTTTTTGCATTAGCAGACCAACTTTAAACTATTATAGTCAATAGGGATAGTCCCAGCTGCTGACTCACACTTATTATATATTCGTGTAAGCCAACCTATTTAGCCGCCAATGCTTTAGTCCCTTCCGCCATATTTTAATTGGTTAAATGAATGAAAAAAAAATAAAAAAAATAACAAGTTGGATAAATGTTATGAGTTAGGGTTCCCTATTAAAAGAATTATAAGTGTGGGTGTGCTGTTTGGCTGGCCTAACAAGGCGCATAACCAGGCCTATAACCCCCCATCACTTTATTTAAACTAACTAACTTTTATAATCATTGTTGGCGGATGGAATCTTAAATGCGGCCTTGTCGTGGCTAACTTGTGGCTCGCGGCAGTGGCGGGCAGGTACGGCGGCCTATTTATGGCGGCCAAGTCTTTGATTGTTTAAGCCAAAGGGGCCGGGAAACTAGTGTTTCCTCTGTATCAGACCAGTATCCACCTAGTGCCTGGATACCATCCCCACTCCCCTTTCTTCACTTTATGAAAAATTTTTGAATTTGGCTTTTACAAAATAACAACCTCGCCTAGTCCAATGCACGCCATCTCGAGAGAGATCTGCCTCAAAAGGCTATGCGTTAAGATGAACTACTGCATAGCCTTTTAATTCTCTCTTCAAGGCCCTATTTATAGAATCTTTGACCCTATCATAGCTGAGTTGGCTCACCAGGTGATGTCTAGGAGATCGATTGGTCTTCCTAAGCTCTACCAAACACTCCTACAAGGCTGTGACACTTCTCTTCTATTTTCTTCACAATAACTGTGATATTATTTGTGATGACTCTGGGGTCATCACGATGTCACTCATCATCTATAGCCTCCCAGAAAAAGGATTGTGAGGTCATGAGGCCACTCAAGTACTGCATTGAGACGCGTGTCTGTATTAAATTTATCAGCCCTGCCACCCGATGCTCGAAAAATCCTGAACTCCACATCTTCCACGACCAGCTGGCGCGGACATAAACTGTGACCCACCACACTCACTTTATATATTCCCAAAGATAATCCTATACTCAGGGCACCAAACTGTTGGAATTATCGACCACCAATTGATGGTCGACAACAGCTGTTAAAATTATAATGTTGATTAACGTGAACTCACCTTGCGATTAACCCAATTCTATCTAATCTGCTATGATACCCTATTTAGACTCTTAACTAAGGTATACTCAGCATTGCAGGTGGTTGTAAAGTGCTTTGGCTTAATCTCTAGCTTTGGGGAAGTATTTATAGGTCGAGGTAGACAGAGTCGCAACCCGCTGGAGTGGAACTTGTGACGGCGTGGGTGACTGGGCTGATGAAAGCACGTAATGGGCCGCTTGGTGGGGCCGACGTTCTCCCCAGGCTTTTCATAGCTGATTTTTTAGTGTGTTTTACACCTCGTCCTTTCTTAACCGATTGATCGGTTAAAGTTTAATCATATTAATATGAGGTTGACTACACCCTGACTGTACAATCAAAAAGCTCACTACGACTTGGTCCGGTAGTGGCTAACTGGTTACTAAATTCCCTACACTGAGAAAACCTTTCAGCTGGGCTTCCACGTGGGACAAGGTTCCAACAATGTTCCAATATGTGGAAATTTCCTTACAATTCTTAGGTTATGTTAATACTTTGATTAATTGTGGTATTATAGATGAATACCACCAAAAGTATCTAATTATATCTAAATACATCTTAATTTATACCCAAATTTATTATAATATAGGTGGAATTTGTGTTCGTATCCCGCACTCAAGGCGGTAGGCGCCAAATTCCAACATTCAAATTAATACCTTACTCAAAATTAGAGCGGTTTTAGTGGATAATTTCCACAATTATTATAAAATTATCTTCATTTATCGATCACAACAACAACAACAACATATTAATATATGAATAAGCCTGAATATAATGTGATGAAAATACAACAACAGTCACTAGTCAGCTTAGAAATATAATTAATAGTAATATATAGACAGGGAGAGAGACAGACAGACAGACAGACAGACAGACAGACAGACAGACAGACAGACAGACAGAGACTGAGAGAGAGACAGACAAAGAAATAGACAGACAGACAGATCGAGACAGAGAGACAGACAGACAGAGAAAGAGACAGACAGACAGAAAGAAAATGAGAAATAGACAGACAGACAGACAGACAGACAGACAGACGGAGAGAGAGAGACAGACAGACAGAAAGAAAATGAGAAATAGACGACAGAGAGAGGAGAATCGCAACTCGTGCTCGG